>JACEIK010002491.1:0-80456 GCA_018107945.1 Datura stramonium
GTGTAAAGAAAAAATTACACATAATTTGAGAGGGAGAGAGTACAACTTATAGTTCAACTCAACATTTATTACAACCTTTACTCTTAACACTTTGCTCTTCTTTTAGAGTATATTTTTCTGGAGGGGCCTTATAGAGATTTATTTTAAAACTTGTTGGTTGAAAACTTTTTTCAGCTTTGCCATATTTCCCAAGATATTCAAATATCATAGAGTTTCGGTCAGAAAATTTGTTTTTGAATTTTTCTTTACTTTTAAATTTTAAAAAAATAAATTTTGGGAAAAACTTTGTTGAAAAATTATTATATTGTATTAATGTTTATTCACAAATGATATTCAAAATATTTGAATGCAGTGTTTGCAGCCGTCGAGTTTTACAAGACAATAAAATAAGATTACGGTGTGTTATACCCTTCAAGTTATACCCTTCAATTTACTTTTGCTTAGTCATATTTTTTTGATATATTTTAAAAAATTATTAATTAAAAATAAATATAATTAATTTTTTATTAATTTTAGAAATTTTAATTTAACTAACCAACATGCACAACCCAAATTATCAACATTTTAAATAATAATTCTAAAATTATAAAATTCAAAAACATGATTTAAAATATAAAATTAAAAATATTTTTAATAAGCACAATTAATTAAAATAAATGGGAGAAAATATCAGAAAGTGCTCACGTGGGACAACAACGTGAAATGTGTCCATGTATAAAAAGACAAAAGTAGAGACAAGTGATACTCTATATTTTATTTAGGGAGTTTGATTCATTTTGGTACTAAGGATATGATCTTGATGTATCATAAAGTAAGGATTATTTTGATATTTATCTTTATATTTTATAATGTTTAGTTTTTTTTTTCAGTCAAAATAAATAGAGTTCATCCACCCACTAATGCATAGACTCTTCCAATATCCTTCACTATGCCATACTTTGTTCTCTACTAATTCTTCACCTTCGGATGACTTTTTCATCCTTAAAATAAGTTAATTTGGACTCCTAAACATGAATCACCCTCTCATTATAAAACATGATACATATGGAATAACATTGAAAAAAAATGTCTCATCCTTCTTATAATTCAACAAACTAATTTCTACGGTCGTTTAAATATCGCCTTCGAATTCATCATAATCGCATTTTATTAATTTTAGTTCCCTAAAATACTCCTTCCATTCATTCCCAATAACCTCATTTTTGAATAAACTAAATAATTTTCAAGAAATACCATATGAGTATATGACATTAATTCATCAAGAGAGCTTCTTAATCCATATGTGAGTGATTGTTAAATTAAACCCAGTTGTGATTCCATGTTGCTTCTACTTGTCTTGGCTCAAAGACCAAAACTTTAGAATTTCAACTATAATTCACGAACAAAGAAGTCATCTATAGGAAGAGCATGAAAAGAACGCATGGAATTGAATAAACTGTTCTGGATTTTTATCTTATTTAGATTCTACATTATAATTATATTTTAACTTAAAAGATTTCACTCGTATAAATTGTTTCTTTGTGGAGAGGACTCTACAATAGTGATCATTTTCTTGTAAGAGAAGTTTTGAACTTCTATAAATAGAAGATCTCTTTTTCTTGTATATAATACAATAAAGATCAACAACAGCCCATTGTTATACTCTCAACTGCAGATTTTTAATCATACAAAAAGAACTATTTATATTTTCAATTGTGGTTTAACTATTTTGTTTATTTTGATGGCAAAAAGATTGGATATGTTAAGGTGGGATGAAGACTAAAATAATTACATTTCAGATACATTAAAGACCATATATCCATTAAGTTCATATATTAATCTACTGATGAAATCAAACTCAGACATTAAGGATCATTTTGATTAATAATTATACGCAAACCTGCTTTTTATTTGGCAGCACCACAAAGTTATAATATTAATAGATTTTCAATTATCAATCGTGATGGTGATGAAACAATTGAAGTCTCTCCATTTTTAAATTTTTTAAAAAATTAAAAACATAAAAAAATCATAAATTTTTTAAATTTATAATTGAATTAATTGACTCAAAGCTGAATTTTAACATTTATAAGTAAAGTTGTTTTGTTTTTTTATTTATAATTACATAAAAAAAAAATGAGATTTTCAAATTTCTAACAACTTTAGAACTAAATAAGGCCAGGTAATATAGATGTTGCCCATCCGACGCATTAAAATTGCCTGAAAAGGGTCCACTTAAAGGATTTTTATTTTAATCTTATGATATTGTGATGGTTGTGTTTTATCTAAAAATTATAATTTATATAAACAAATTAACACGTTAAATTCTTTAAAATGATTTATAATGTGTTTATGTGATATTTTAAATTAATGAAAAGAATTAAAAATGTTAAGAAAATAAAAATCATAAAATTAAAAAACAAAAAAAACCAAAATAAATAAAAAAATTAAAAAAATTAAAAAAATTAAAAAAATTAAAAAAATTAAAAAAATTAAAAAAATTAATATTAATTTTTTATTAAAATTTGTAAAATAAAAATATTTCGTGCAATTATATAATAATAGAAACAAAATTATTTAAACTATTAATGAAGAATAAATATTATGAATTTCGTATATTTTAAAAAATATTTTTGACTTTTTCGAAAATTATTTGTAAATTGTAACGACGTTGGATAACCTATTAATCACGTAGCCACATCAAATACACTGAGCATAAAAGTCCAACGGAATTTTAACGCCTTAAAATAAGTCAAGTTAATAAATGAATGAATTATTGGTCGATTTAAATTTTAATTAAGCTGAGATGGCACATGTCAAAAGAAGTTTTTGCATGAATTGTCCTTAAAATTACCTTATCTTTAATTATTGTCCTTCATATTTTTTATGTATTTAATTTTACCCATATGTTTATGTAATAATTTATGGACCAAAGTATCTTTATTCATCCAAACCTAATTTGTGTGGTATAAATTTAAATTTTATTTTCTAAAATTGAACTTTATCTTACTTGACATAAATTTGGTAGAAATTAAGTTATTGTCACGCCCCAATTCGGGAGGCATGATCGACACCCAGTGTGTAACCCGAATCCGCCGGTCACTGACCGGGTTCCTGCAAGACTTCGGTGTGTGGCCGACTCTAACTCTAGAATCAAGAAAGCAATGGGCTATATAGCGGCCAGAATACAACTCCCTCGCCGACAAGGCCTATAGCCACCTCTAAAAATAAATAGCTAACCAGACAAACAAACATAGGAGTCCTATGCGCGCCGACAAGGCCACCAGCGATATCTAGCTTATAATCGAAAAGTGAAATCGACGCTAAAACCGAGCTATGACCGACAAGGCCACCGACATCAGCTAAACATGGCCCCACACGGCCAACACACATAGTCTAAAATACATATGGGCCTACACTACTGATATCATCTAACCACAGCAAGTTAGTCAATCCCCAAGCCTCTGGTGAGTAATAAGCATCGTCCCGACCTACCCATACTCGTACAAACAAAATAAATGAAACTTATCACACAAGCTCTAAGAGCGAGCCGATGGCTCTGCATGACTGACAGAACTACGAGGGACTCGCCTCGTCTTCCATGTGTACCGTGTGCAAGTAATAAGCGCCCGTAGCAGGTGGTGCCGCACTACTGTGCATCGAGTATGTAAAGCAAGAATTTAATTAACCGAAAGTAGAAAATAGAACTAACAATGATCAAGTAAAGAAAACTGAACAAAATTGACTAAGTTATGAAATCGTGGAGTAAACATAACCGTAATAAGCTGGTGGTAGGGTCATACTCGACAAACGAGGGTTCCTACCGTCTAACTATTGCACCAAAGCAAGCATAAACCTTACCCGGCTCCCATAAGCTCAAGGTACAATCAACACAGAACAATCCCACCGGGGCTCCCATTAGCCCTGAAGTGAGTGGTACTCAATCTATATAGCCATATCTGTGTCATATTGAATCAACTATCATCTATAAACATCCCGCCACCCTGATCTCGCACCGCCTGCGCCCCGACTATAACCCCGTGCTCGGGAATGTGAGGATCAATATCTACACCCCGGCGTAAATGCTTGGAGGTGTGTATAAGGCCAACTACGACAATATGAGGATCCGGACCCTATCTTCGTCCTCGCGGACCCGTACGCCGCTCCGTCGAGCGAGACATAACCCGCGCCGCGGCGCGACACAAACTATTAACCCCGGGTGGTCACGAAAGCTATACTGTGTGCATAATCCAACCCAAAAACAATACAATTTGGCGAGTCTCAACTAACAACGACAACTAAACATGATAACATAATTACATACTTCATCGATCTACATCGATTACTATGCGTCGGAAAACTAATTAAGGAAAAGAAAATGCCTTCACATACCCGCTTACTGCTTACCATTAATCGAGAGTTTTAATTAGTATTCAATAGCTCTTCCCAACCTAAATCGTGTTATCGGAAAGATAAGACTAGTTTCTTAACACTCAAATTCTAAGAAAAGGAAAACTTTATATATAAATATTAACTATATTCTAACTTTAAGGAACACTATCAAAACCGTTATTTCTCGAGAATCTAAGGAGAAATGCTTACTTTAAGCCCCTGACGTATTGACACTAGTTTGAGAAATTCCAACAACTTTGGCTCATTTATTTACGCATTCGCCGGCGAATTTCACGAAACTAACTCCATGTAAATGCTCCCTCAGCTTTATACTTCGATACCGGTTAATTTTGATTTGACAATGCTTATGCTGGGCAGAATCTAGATGAAAAATTAAATGTTTTCCTTCGTCCCTATTCTTTGTCGGGTCGAGTATTACTTAAGAAATAACATGAAATCTAATGGTGAGACCTATATACTGGGCATATAGTACCGTGGCGCGCCGGCTAACGTACATTTTCCTACTCCGTGCCACGCCAAGCACGCGAAGATCGCCCTCCGTGCCACTTTGCCCTCCGCGCTGTCTTGGCCTCCTGCCAATCCCGGGACTTGGCACTGTCTACTTTCCCCGTGCTCCTTTCCTCGTACATATAATACTCTAAAACTCTCAACCAACATACGAATAGGCCGACTAAACGTTAGAAACTTACTTTCGGTGTAACAATTATGCATTATAAGTTGTATAGTATTTTACAATTTAACAATAAAATAATCTCGCCTTTCTAAGCACTCATGAGTTTTCCCCAACCAACCTATACCTTACTAATAAAAAGGCTTCCCTTTTTCACCGCACGTGACCGGCCGCGCCCTCGTTTGGGTTGGAGTTTCCATGGAAAAGGAAAAATTTAGTAGTTAAAGCAAGTGAATGATTTGAAATTTGAGTTATTTCACTAATAACACTGCTCTTCCAAAATAGATTTCGGAAGGAAAACATCGAAATCTATTTCTAGATCCTGGGCCGAAAGACAAAGCAGAGGAAAAAATGAAAAAAAGAATCATATGATTTTTGGACATGGTCTTTATTCTTTTAGAAGAAAAAGTTTTGATAGTTTTCTCGATGAGATAATAGATTATATGTGTGAGTTTGTGTGTTGTGTTTCTTATTTTAAAAAATTATATTATGCCCTCCCTACATACTCTATATAACTTGTTATTATGCCTTACTATATAACTTGTATAATATTATGATACGAAAAAATAAATTTATGTCTCGTTGGCCAAAATTATTTGTTATTTTGATGTCATAGGAATAACATGTGGGGTATTATGATATAAAAAATATAAATTTATGCTCTATAAAAATCATTTGTTATTTCAAATTGTAACCTACTTATTTTGTTACTTAAAATGTTGAAGAGAAAAATTAAAACTCAATCATATTTGGAGCAAAAATCAAAATTACCTAAAATAAAGATATTCATGCAAATAACTTGTTGGCATTTTCTAATAAGGAATAAAAATGCAAAGTAAAGTTTATTGCATTCATCTCTCTAGGATTGATTGTGCAGATAAGCAAAAGTTACCACATTCATTCTCTAAAATTGATTGTGCTGAATATCCTAAGTACCACATTTATTCTTTTTGAATTGTTTGCAGGAATATTAACGTATGGTTTTAATGGCAAAAGATATTGCCATTATTTTTTTTAACCGATGAATTATTTTAGATTTTCTACCATAACGTTCCAATTTCTGCCACTCATATATTTGGATGTCTTCTTAAAATACACATACAAAGAAATATTATCTCATCTATTTGTTATTCTTTCTATACTCTATCCTTCCGCACTTTCTTTCTTCAATTTCGCAAGAATGATATTTACGTGAACTCTACACTTCTAGTCACGAATACATATGTTTAGAAGAGTTTAAAACTTGGGGAGTGACCGATCTTAACGATTTGCATTGAAATCGAATTAAAATTACTTTAAGACAAATGAATTACCCTGACATAATATTTATAATAAGTTAGTTTAACTGAAAATACAAATATAAATTAAAAAAATTCAAAATTTATTTTTAGTTAATATCTTTTTAAGAATTATATAAAAAGAATTATAATAAATAATTTAAGACGGAGCGGTATTATATTAATTATAAGAAAAGAGATTAAAGTTTATGGGTGCAACACCCATTTGCATTCGAATTGAAAATAAAATCCTTTCCAAATGCCATTTTACGCACGCCTACTCAACTCCTGACACGACTTTTATAATTTAATATTGCGGTTTTTCTTTATTTACTTTCCAATCTGAATGACGAAAACTTAGGTCTGTAAAATATATTTTTGTTTTGTCGTATGAGTATATAATAGTTTTTTATTAAAATTATAATATTAAAGTGTATGATAATTAGTAGATATAAAGTGAAAAAAAAATAATATTATTATTTTATAATTTATATAAAGCACTAATCATATTATATCCATTAATTATCCTATTAAACCTTAATATTATATTCACTCATCTCTAAGCATTTACGAAAAAGAAATACTATACTTATGTAAATGATGTTTTCTTCCTTGTGTTGATGAATACAAGAGGAGAAAAAGATGAGAAGTGTGAAAATATTGCAGCTTTATTTTGAGTTAAAAAGAGTTGAGATAACAAAAATATTTCATGCAGCCTTGATCAACTAATTAAGGCTGAAAGAGAGAAAGACTTACGCTGGAAGGAAAGTGTTATTTTCGCATAGCTTTTGGACTTTCGACTAATCCTAATGTTTCTAGCTTCATACGTTTGTTAGGTTGTTGTATCCCAGCCGTACAAGTCAAGAGATACCATGTGTGATTATACCATGGGCCGACTTTAATCTCCTTAGCACGCGATATCCGCCTCATCCCGAATATTTATTCATTTATTTTTATTTATTTTTATTATAATTTGTAATTACGATATATTCACCAACGTAGAATTCAAATTATATACCCCAAAAGTTAAAATCAAAATTTTAAGGAAAAATTACATATCATAACAAATTTTAAAAACTATTTACATATAATGACTATAGCGTTTAAAAATTACAATATAACGACTTTATTTCATTTAATGGCCATTTTTTATTTTTTACTTTATATTTTTTATTTTTTAACTGTGGGTCCTTAATCTCCATCGAATTAATTCCCACTAAACTCATTTTCTTTTTTTCTTTCTTTCTCCAATTCACATCTTCCCCTTTTTTCCCTCCTTTCAATCTTAATCAAATCTCCAATCATAATCAAATCTCCGAAATTCCGCTACATTATCTCGTAATCTTTCTCTAAATCAAGTAAGTCAATTACTAATTTTTTTTTAAATTTTTAAATTTTTTTGTATTTGAAAATAAATCGCTCTTTTTAATCAATGCGAATATTTTTTTTTTTGAATTCAAAACATAAATTTAAGAACTTAAAAAAATAAAAAATTAAAAATATTTTTATTTTTGAAAATCGACTTTGTATACTTTATAATGTATGTATTATATGTATTTAGATTTCTTTGTATTTGTATTATAATGTATGTATTATATGTATTTAGGTTTGGTATATTTGTATTTTCTTTTATATTTGTATTATATGTATTTATAATGTATGTATTATATATATAAATCTTCAAAATTCCGCTATATTATCTCGTAATCTTCTAAATCAAGAAATAATTTTCTCGATTTTATTTTATTTTTAAATTTTAAATTTTAATTTTTTTTTTTTATTTGAAAATAAATCTATCAATAAAGAATAAGAAGAAATAAAAATATTTTTAAAAATTAATTTCGAAATTAATTTTAGAATTTATGAAAAAACACATAATTTTGTTCTCAAAATTAATGGTCTTTAAAGATTTTAATAATTTATACATAAAAAATTAAAAAAACTCGCAGCACTCGAACGATAAATTCCACGGGGTAAATTTTTACTGACGCTAATACAAAGCATGACACATCAATTATTGCCATTTTATGTAAATAATTAAATTGTGCCACTTAAACCTAATTTCTTCTAAATTGTTGCCATTTCTGAAATTTCTTACTTTTAACAGTTGGATCATTGTGAAGCAAGGCTAATCCATATCCACTATTTACAAGTCTAAGCAAACTTGGGATCCATAATGAAATCTTGGGCTATAGATCCACCATCCATTCTCTAATAGGTCTAATTGGGCCTATCCAAAATACTTGTCGAAGACTTCTCTTACAACTCAATTACTAATATCAAACTTCGAAATTCCATAATCACAGCTCAATGTAGCAAGTACATACATCCTCACACACAAAAAAAAAGTTGGAAAAATATTAAATCAACAACAATAGTTAACTATAAAAGAAGTGATAAGAGTATTGGATAGGACTTGATCATTTTAAGACGTGCTTTCAGAAATATTTTTTAATTTTTTCATGTTCAAATTAAAATTTTTGAAAAATATTTTCTTTTAAAAAATAAGTTCCTTTCTTAACGAAAGTAGCCTTTATTCTGACAGGTTCAATAAGAGTCCATTCTAGAGAAAAGACACTCAAATTAGGGGGAACTCTTCTATCCAAATGAGAAGATTCTCCTTGAATACCTACTTCTCAATACCTTAATCAGCCGTGGTAATCATGGGACCCACCGCAACCTCGTTTGTATAAGGCTTTGGCAAGCGAGCCGATTGCTCGATTTAGAACCTGGCTCTTTGAAGGAAGTAAAAATGAGAGACTCGAGAGCTCTTTCTTTATCACGCATTCTCCCTTCTATCTATCTCGACCATAACTTTAAAACAAAGCCCACAAGCTGCATTCTACATTGATTGTGTCTATCCACCCTTCAACATGTGTGTCTTCACACGCCCCTTTCCCCCTGCCCCATCCTATAAAAAAGATTGCCCGCATTATATATAAACGTTTTTGATAATATACTATACTTAAATCAATATAAAAAATAAATAAAAGCTCGCTTATTAAAAAAAAAAAAATATTATATAACATTTTTCTTCGTATCGAACGCACTCCTTTAAATCATATTCGTTTGCAGTTTACTACAAGATTAGAATTATCCAAAAATGAAATTACAATTGATTCTAATCAATATGAACAATCAGATAATTATTATACAAGATGATTAATTTGATGCATTATTCAAGAAATATTCATATACTTTGTTCATATTGTTTAAACCATAGAATAGGAAGAATTATAAATATAATTAATCCTCTTGACCTGCTACAAAACTAGGCTAAATTAGAACACATACGTTATTACTGAATAATTTGGTCTCATTTTGAGAGTTGACCCAAAAGTGATTTTATAATTTATATCGGAGTAGTTAAAGAATTTGCACATTTTGTCTGTGAAATGATTTTCTAATTTTTTAAAATACTTTTTTTAGTTTTATAATTTATATGATTTATTGAAAAATTTATAATTTTGAAAAATTCAAAAAGGAAAAATATAAAAAATTCAAAAATAAAAAATTAATTTTAATTTAAATTGTAAGAAATTAAGAGATGCCATTTCATCGTTTTGCTTCTCTTCCTGTTTTTCTTTTTTTTTATATACGTAACTAAACTCATCTACAACCATTTTGTATTTTATTTTATTTTCCTTGTATATTCTCACCTATTACAATTTTATTTTATTTTCTTCAATTGTATATATGTCCACAACTAAACCCTCAACTAAACAGGGAATCCTATGCACTAGGATATATATTTTTTGAGGAGACCATACTCCTTTTAAAGAAATTTAGGTCACCAATTTATATTAGTCATTTTAATAAAATGGATTTGTTGTTTCATAATATTTGATGTTATATAGGAAAATAATATGTCTTTATTTATAGAGGCATGCGAAATCGGAATTTTTAATATTACGGCTTAATTTAGAACGATAATTTTAAGTGATAATAATTTAATTTTAAATTTAATATTTATGCACATATTTAATAAATTTTATAATACAAATATATTGTTTGAGCAATGGATTCAACCGACCTAGAAATTTGATAAAGAGTGTGCAATTTTCTCAATTATGTTGGTGGTACAAAATTAAAACATACGCTCATAATAACTAACATCTTAACTTACGCCATATAATTTTCCTGACGAAGAGTTTCCAATAAATTACCCTTCATCTAAGATGGCCCGACCGAATTTATATCCAAACTTCTAACTTTGCCCCTACTTATTTACTTCTTTTTTTTTAAAACTACCTTTATTGTTTCAATTTAATTAGTGGAGTAGTAATATAATTAAGACAGACTTTTGAGAAGAGATAAAATGTGATTTAGACAAGTTTTCTTATGATTAAATTTATTGAATGTCATTTTAAAAAGGTGTTCAATAATTTTAAAAGATACAGATATAATTTGGACAACATAATTTTATTTTTCAAATTTCTTCCTCTCTTGAGTTTAATTAAATCGATCATCGACTTGGCTGCTTACAAGGAAACAGTGCAAGAGGCACGAGCTTTGACTTCATGTTGATAAGATTAAGGTATTAATCTGTTAACTTATGTAAATGTCATTTCATTTTAATTTATGATTATTTTTACTTTTTTAGTCTATTTCAAATAAATGTCTCTTTATTTTTTAGAGCAACTTTAATTCTAACTTATACATGATATATTTAAGATCATAAAGATTAAATGATATTTTGATACATTTCAAATTTCTGCAAGCCAAATTTAAATCGAGCAAAACAACTTAAACGAAATAATATGAATTGAATAGTTGATGCTCTTGTCATTTAATCTCGACGTGTTCTTTAAATTAATTTTGCATGAGCATGCATGACCTTATTATATTACCTGATCCCTTTAATATTCAGGTACTAATCCCCACATCAAACAATTAATTAAAAATAATAATATTTTGCATCCACGTACTTACAAGTACTACTTAACTAAAAATATGTCCTCTGCAAATTATTCAGTGTCCGTTATTTGCAGGGGTGTAAAGGGGTTCACTGTCTGTCCAGTTTATAATAATAAGATACATAATATAATTTACATGGGTGAGGTTTGAGAACATAAAGTCAGCCTGTGTTTGCGATGCATTCTCGATTCAAGAAAATCGCTTTAAAATGGGCTTCGTAATGTGAAAGAATAAACACACGTAAAATGAAGAATAATAAAGAAAATAACAGAATAATAATTCACAACAATATGTTATGAATTATGATATTAAAGTACAAACAATAATAAATAATAACATAAAATTCGCACGATAAAAACTATATCAAACATTACAACTACCACTACCACGACGTGCTTGCCCTGAAAATTTTTTTTAACAAGGCTAACGTGGTTCATGTTTGTCTATTTTCTAGGATTAATTAATATAGCTAGTAATTAATTAAAGAATAATATGTCTATGTGAGGAAAAGTGAATATGGAGACAATTAGTACTGTACTAGCTAGCAGTATTTTTCAATAATAATGAATTCACTTATGTTGACATGAGAGTAATATGGACGGTGAAGATGTTATTTTAACATAGTTTTGCTAGTTGTCATTTAACCGCAAATGCTGACTGGATTCGAAAATCAAATATTATTTATTTTATTTGAAGATTTTGAAGTAAAAATTGAAGATGAATTAAATTGTATTTAGCTTATAAGTTTAAATAATATTTAAATGCTTCGAATGTTTTTCCAAAAGATATATAATTTAATGAGATTATTTAAAAACAAAAAAATAGTTAAGATTGAAAAGAGATATAGTGGAAGAAAATAAAACAAGATTTTATGCTTTCCGCTCAAATATAAGATTTTCTATCACCAGATAATTTTGAAAGCAAAGTAAAAACACAAAAGAAAAAGTGAATAATTCTTTGCTGACTTTAAATGATTTCAAATTGAAGTTCTTAGAACAAAAGCAGAGTTGTTTGTTCTTTATAGAAATAACCTCAAAGATAAATGTATTTGTATTAGTATGAATGCTTATACAGATTTGTATTTATATATATAATGCACAGTATAGATGAAACAGTGGCTTTAAAGAAAATTAGAGAAACATCCTGCCCCTTCACTATTATCTCAATGCAAAGTGGTGAACTTCCTCTCTTTTCGCAACATTTTGTGTTCTTCTTTATTATTTTATATGACGCATCAAGATTTGGTATCGCCTTCTCTGAAGATCACTTAAAGACTGGATAAGAAAATTCAAAATTTCTTTTTCGAAAGATGTATTACTTAACCAATGTGAGTGATATTCCTTTGTCATATTGTTGCTCTACGACTCTACTGCTTCAAAATTTGAAGCCAAGGTATTTTTTTTAATATTATTATTTTTTAATATGACTAACCTTACAAAACTTGATTTCGTTGCCCTTCAAAATTCGGGCAAGAACTACCTTTCATGGGTGTTTGGCTTCGAAACGATATGGATGCAAACGGGTCTTGAGACACTATTAAAAGTGAAAGAAGCATCAAAATCCATAGCGGATGCAATGGGTCTTGAGACACCATTAAAAGTGACAAGCAAAACATAAAAAAATCCATATGGATGCAATGGGTCTTGGAGACAATTATTAAAAGTGGAAACAAAGCATCAAAAATCCATTTGGATGCAATGGTCTTGGAGTATACCATTAAAAGTGAAAATAAAGCACCAAATCAAAATCGCTAAGACTATGATATTCTTGCGTCATCATATCGACGAAATTCTAAAATTGAATATCTCACGACAAAGGGTCCACTTATTTTGTGGAATAGCCTAAAAGAAAGGTATGACCACCTCGAAGATGGTCATCCACCCAAAGGCACGATATGGATTGGAATTCAATGCCACTATAAGTCTCTGGGTTTCACATGAGTATAGCTCATCAACATTCAAAATTGCTTCTAAGTTGAAACTATGTGGAGAAACTATAAATGATGTTGATATGATTAAATATGTGGTAGTATACAAAATTACCAGAGCTCCTAAGAGCTAATGTATTACTACTCGAAAATAAAATTATTGTAGTAAGTCTCAAAAGGAAACTTATAAGTTTCAAGGACATTGAAAAAATGAGACTATAAATTACAAGACCTAATATCTTCACGCTACTACACTGAAGCGGGTTTTAAATATTTATGTAAAATATTACCCGCCGTTCTTTTTGATTTTCAGTACATAAATACGGGTATTTATGATGAAATCACATACGAAAGTAAACTAGAAGTTTACCGAAATAAAGGCATAACCGCTGGGTCAACCCGGCTCAAATGTGATGCAAAATAATCGAGAATTCACGAGGCTATATGTTGAAGAAATAAAAGATTCTTCAAGAATTCTCTGCGGTTGCTTTCGTTTCGCCATGAATGATCTCGATCGCCTAAGATTGGAATTATATTTCCTGAAATTTGGAACTTATAAAGGTGAATATGGGCTGATTCACCTACCATGTGAACCGCTTCGCTATCAGACGATTCATAACTACTACACGTGGTTTTGATATCAACTTGCAATTGATTTTCATAAGGTTGTTGCTTGAATTATTAAATTAAGAGCATAGTTCCAAATTATAGAATCATGTTGATAATGCTTATTCATATATATGTTGGTTTAGCAAAAATTGTATGCCTCCAATTATAACTAAATCGTTGGTTATGAGAATAAAACTCCCAAATAAAATTTGGTATGAGATATGTTTATTTAATATCTGGGTATTTGAACGCATCAAGCCAACAAAGTTCCCCGCTTTATCTTCTCCGGCTTGTATTGGACAAAGATTAAGCAGTAATCGAGGCATATTCTATAGTAAACCGTGGTTTACTAATTCCAATACTTTTGTACTTTGGCATGATCGCCCTGGACGCCCCGATCTATAACATGAGAAAATTTTCCCAAAATTAGGGGGAGAAATTGTGGAAATCAAAAGAGAAATTTTGTGGAAAATCCATCACTCGTCTCATCTTGATCCACGTGCTTCTATTTGTGAGCAAGAAGTACAAAAGATTATTCACTGTTGGTGAAATTGCAAATCAAATGCCGTATTACATTTACGGTTTTAAAAGAATTATTGTCATATTATTCCCGCAGAATGTCCCACTGACCGGCGTCCTCAAGTGACCATCTACTAAAGGTCATAGCCAATGAGTCCAAAGCACGCCTAGCGCAGTAGACCATTGGGTTCTAAGGATCGAAATCCTAGAAAAAATGGTCAAGATGACACTAACATGTAACCACATACGGAAGTTCAAGACTTGAGCAATTTTGATATTCATTTAAGAAATCAATTAGCCCAAGACTCAAGAAATGAGGACTATCCATAAATTCAAGTGATGTGCCGAAATTAATCGATCAAAAATAGTGGTAGATTATGTCTTTGCATATAATGTTGCAACAAAATCATTGCAAAGAGGTTAGATCTTCAACCTCAACTAGCAATGTCGACAAAGAAATGATTGGCCAAAGTGGGTGCTAAGCAATCTAATCGAATTGCACCACTTATCAAGCGTGAAGTTTTTGAACCTATAGCTCAAACACCTACTGGTATTAAGCCTCGTTGGCTATAAATGGGTTTTTTGTGCTAAAAAGAAATGAAAAAAACGGGGCAATAAAAGGTACAAAGCACGCCTTATCGCACAAGGATTTCAAAGGCCCGGTGCCTGGCCACGAAGAGACATACTCACTGGCTTACGGATGCAATAACATTGCGTTATCTTATAGTTTCACTGTCCTACGAGAGACTTGAAATGCATTTGACGGACGTAGTTACGCCTATCTTTATGATCACTTGATAATGAGATATACATGAAAATCCCCTCAAGGATTTAAAATGCTCCTCAAGCATATCATTCAAAGTTCTAGGAAAATGTATTCAATTAGATTGCAAAGACATTGTACGGCTCACAACTGACGCATGTGGGTATAACCGTCTTAGTGAATATTTATCTACAAGGTTATATAAACGGCGAAATTTGCCCATGTGTTTTTATAAAGAAACAACATTGGAGTTTGTCATACTTGCCGTTTATGTAGATTTACATAAATCTGGTTGGAACTCCAATAGAGTTTCGAAGGCAATTGATTAAAGAAGGAATTTGAGATTTAAAGACTTTGAAAGACAAAATTATGTCTTGGTCTCGCAGTCTGAGCATTTGAAAATGGTGTTCTTATCATCAATCCGCCTATACAGTAGTGTTGCTGTGTTGAAAGATTTATATGGATGGCTTACATCCATTAAGTAATTCTATTATTGCTCGATCACTTGACGCGAGTAAGGATCCATTCCGACCTCAAGAAGGAATGAAGAATTTGGTCCCGAAGATTGCTATCTTAGTGCAATTGGTGCACTAATGTATCTCGCTAACACTACAAGGCCCGATATAGCTTTTTCGTTAATTTGTTAGCAAGTATGTTTCCGCTTCCTACTGGGTGAGGCATTGAACGATAAAAACATATAACGCAGATCTAAAAGCGGACTACCGAGCATGTGGGCTTATTTTATTCTAATCGTTAGCCTCCCGATCTTGTCAAGGCGTCGATGCCGGGTATTTATCTGACCCACACAAAAGCTCCGATCTCAAACCGGCTACGTGTTCATATGCTGAGGTACTACAACATCTTGGAGATCTACAAAGCACTTCGTAGCTACCATCAAATCAGTGCCGAGATAATAAATTTCTATTCAAGGAAGAAGCCGAGAATGTGGTAAAGGTCGAGGTCCACGATACATCTCATTAGAGAAAATGTGGTTTAAACTGCGACAAAGTACCCACAATTTTTTATAAAGATAATGATGCATGACAGTACAACTAAAGGGAGGATTTATAAAAGGAGATAACGAAGCACATCTCGCCAAAGTTTTTCTACACATACGAGCTCCAAAAGAATTACGATATCAATGTGCAAAGTCAGCCTATCTACCGTAAAATGTGGCCGATTTATTCACCAAATCTCTACCAACTACAACTTTCAAGATGGTGCAAAAGACGGATGCAAAGATTCAAGGATGTTGCCAGGGGGAGCACACGCGCCTACTCTTCTTTATTCCTTACGAGGTTTTGTCCCACTCGGTTTTCCTTATAAGGTTTTTAAATGAGGCAAATCTATATCGCGTATTATTGCATATGCGTACTCTTTTCCTTCACTGCATTTTTTTCCACTCGGATTTTTCTAGAAGGTTTAAACGTGGCACATTATCTATTAATAAGATATCTGCCGGGAGTGTTATAAACATATTTGTATTATAAACAACGCCTATGTGCGTATTTGTATCGAGTAAGTGATACACGTTTATATTATAAAACAAAGTTTCATGTTTTTGTGAGAAAAATTAGGAGAAATTATCCCTATAAATGATGGCCTCCTTCATCAGAGCTTCATCCCATCAAGCAGTAAATGTTAACTTCTCTCCTTCTCTTCTCTACAATATTCGTTTTCTTTATTATTTTATAACATAACCGATTAAATTTAATATTTAATTTTTCTAACTGATTACGTAGATCATATATTAATTTAAAAACTATTGAATGAATAATTATTCGAATTAGCCTTGTGAAATCTTTTAGGTTTGGAATAGATGTGGAAGGATAAGGATATATATGCCAAACCAGAGACACTAGCAAGATCTCTTGTAGATAGTGAGATCAGCAAAGTATATACAGCCACATAAAATTGATCTCAATTCAATAAAGCTATCAGGCTTAGCTTTTTATATAAATTATTTTTAAGTCTAAACCTATAGTCAGAAAAGAAGAAAACTAATCAGTGCCAAAATCTAAAATCTTGGTTTTTGTGTTATTTTAACTTACATATAATGTTGCTTTTGAAGAAAATTGGCTACAAAACAAAGTGGATCAGCCCAAAGATATAGATAATGACAAAGGGAAAACCCTCCAAAAGAGTACTAAGAGGAAAGTCTAGTAGATGAACAATTTAATGTAAATTTGAATTCAAGTTATATACAAATATATAAATATTTTTACACATTTAGAAATATAGAAATTATACTATTAATGCAAATTAAATGGGATACTTGCCCCATTTAAAATTAAATGATGAGTCTCAAGATGAGATCCTACGTGACAATTTAAACGACGCGAATCACGGCTTTCTAACTATCATGCTCAATTTTTTTTTTAATTTGAAAAGATTATAAAAAATTGTTTAATAAATGATTATGAAAGATTTAAATTGATGTCATTTTGGATATTTTAATTTATTAATTAAATTAATTAAGACTTGCGTAAATTAATCAACCATTATATTATTATTAAAAAATAAATAAAGAAGATAACGGTGTCATTTGAGTTGAAGGGTCTCAATATTAGAGTTAAAAAAAAAAGAGGTAAGTGGGTGGATTTGCTCCTTTGGGAAAGTGATGAGGTGAGCTGGTTATTTGTCACCTACAAAGTGGGACTCCCAACCCAACTGCCTTTGTCTGATGGCCTAATAACTTGACCATACACACACAGAGAGTCTATATATTGCATTTTTCATGACTTTGGTAAACAAAATTTAATTTGGTTCCTCCAAGCATTTTTGTCAAAACATGACATTATTTTAAATAGTAGTATGACACAAGAGGTTAAGACAGTATTCAAAAAGGTACAGTACTAAAGAACAGAGAGTTCACAATGGAAGTCCATTACATTTGGTGAAAATAAAGTTAAATTCTTTAGGGAGCTAAAGGATCAATTATAAACTTGCTTTTTCTTCATTAGTCTTTGACTAATAGCCTCAAATCTTATGAGAGGTTAAACACAATGTTTTTAAAAGAAAGTATTTTATTTAAAAAAAATGTGAGGTGTTTGGTTAAATTTTTAGAAAAAAATTAATAATTTTAGAATATAACATAAATTATTTTTCGTGAAGTTAAAAGGTAAATTTTATAAAATATTTTTAAAACAAAATTAATTCCAAGTTAAAATTCAAATTTCTTAAATTCCAATTTTTAATATATTTTTGAAAATTTATTTATCAAATATAAATCAAGCTACAAAAATATTTAAAAACAAGCTTAATTTTGGAAGACTCACTAAATGTACTATAAGACTGGACATCAACAGAAAATAGGTCAAAGAAGTTTGAGCTGCGCGAGTGCAGAGCAATTTGGGGTATGATCAATTAACTGGGAGGATTCGTCCAATTCAAAGTTAAAAACTGCAGAAATAAGAAGACACTTTGAGTTGAGAGAAACTGCAAAAACTTCGATAAAAATAAAAATAAAAACAGCTCGATAAATTAAGTTTTCACTGTACAAAGTCAATTAAAAGGTCCAACTATAAGAATTTACTAGTATTTTATATATTTACACGAGACTATTTACAAACTCTCCAACCAGAACAAAAACTTTGATATGTGATTATATTCTACTTAGCAAATTAATCCTTAATTACCACAAGCTTCTAGACAGAAAAGTACCCCAATGCCTTCTGAGTTAGAAATAATCTTCAAATTTATAATATCTGTAGACATGATTTGGTTGCCAGTTGAAAAATAAAATAAAATAGTAGTTGTTTAAAGTTGAAAATGATATTGGGTCCAATTGCATTTGTGCCAATATTTCACTTAGAAAAAAGTTAGAGGTATTGTAAGTGCCAAAACTTGCCTGATTTAATTAAGATATTTAGTAAATTTTTAAAAATATTTTTTATGTTTTAATTTTTGTTTTGTTATTTTAATTATTATTGTTTGATTATTTAATTTTTAAGTTTCAAAAAACTAATTCAGATCAATTTTTAGATTTTGGCTGAAATTTTATTTTTCCCTGACAAAATTTAAATTTTTCTTAATTAAAATGCATATCCAAATATAACTATAAATTTAAACATTATTTTTCAACGAACTTCTCCAAAAAATTCATTTTTTCCCTTTAAATTTTAACTAATTTACGATCAAATGCTAACTTTAAAATACTTTTTGTAAAGTCATTTACAAACTCATTCTCTATTTTTGTAAATCTGAAATTGAAAGAATGCAATTATATTATAGAATAAATATTTATCTGAAATAATATCAAAATTAAAGTTGTTTTCCTCCTTTTCTTTTGTTTTGTTTTTTCCTTTTATTATATTTTGAAAATCATTTAAATTTCATGGATATTTCACTTGATTCAAATTCTAACTAGTCAAGCAGAAATGGTAAGAATAATTAGGAGAACAAAAGTTGTTGCAGTGGTGTGTGGATTTGTCCGGTATCTATAAGTACGGGCGTAGGTAAGAAAATATGGAATGCTATTAAAAAAAAATTTACAGTTTTTTTTGATTTTTCTATTTGATATTCTAGATCATATTGAGCTTCAACGTGAATTCGCACAGCCGTAAGTTTCGTTTCGGAGGCAACACTTCCAATAAAATTTTTCATTCCAAAATTCTAACTCGCAGCATAAATTAAAAATAAAGGACCCCAATCAATTCAAATATTCCTTCGTCTCCAAAGTTATTCATATCGCAATTTTCTTAGGGGTGAACGACAAATTAATTGAGAAAAGAGAGGGCTCCTTTAATTTTTACTCCAATAAAAGGAACAAAAAAGGATTTGAACAGAAACAACTGTGAAGGTTCACTAGCACATTCCTTTCACATTAGCACTTTTCCTGCTTTTTTCCTTTTCCTATATCAGCATATGAAAAAGAATTTAAGTTTTATATACAATAAATAGTTAATTTTTCTCTTTACATTATAAAGTTATTCAAAGGATTTCTATGGATAAATATTTTTTAGAACATGAGATTTTAAAATTTAAAAATAAAATATGTTATCTGTTAATTTATTATAACAAGTAGTACTATAGAGGATATAGTACTAATTAAAACTCTGTTAAAGAAAAAAAATTACAAAAAAAAGAAGTCAAATATTTGCAGCAGGAGTTGCATTAAATGTCACAGACAGCTACTGTTTCTGAGATTTTAATATTGGTACATACAAAATATTTATATGGTTTGGTAGTCATTGCTGTCCCTCTTTGCTCTTTTTATAATTAGTGTGTGAGGAAACTAATGTTAGGGTTTAACAGAGGAGTAATTGCCAAAACAACAAACAACTAGTGCACAGTGGATCGTCTTATCAACACTAAAGTGTCTATCATGTTCTTGGCTACCCTTCTCTTTGAGGGACCCTTCACAATCTTCTTGTTTGATCTTGCAAGGATTCTTAGCTTATCAATGGCCTTCTCCAATAATGTTTGAATTCAAGAAGAAATTGTATGTCACTATATCTTTTCTTGCTCAGAAACTTTGCCAATAACAAAGATTCAGCTGTGTTTTAGTGATGGAAGTTCCCGGCTGGAACTGGAAAATAAGCAAAGCCCAGTCCACCCTGTTTGGTCATCACCAACTAACCACGTCCTCCTGGTTTTCTTTCTTTAACAACAATTCTCTAGTTGGTGTTCTCTTTTCTTTTTCTTTTTTTGCTGCAAAAAGATGGAATTTTTCAATTCTTTTAATGGGGCTCTATGAGGACTATGGGTTTCATCAGGGGATAATAGGAAATGGGTCGTCATCATCTTCATCATTGATTTTGGATAGTGAGAGGGGAGAGCTTGTGAAGGCACTGGTGAAGCCAGGCAAAAGGGTTAACCCAGAAAAGCTTTTGATTGCATTGAAGAATCATAGTGAGGCTGAAAGGCGGCGGAGAGAGAGAATTAATGGTCATTTGGGTACTTCAGGAACCTGGTACCACTAATAAGGTAATCTTCAACTTTATTTGGTTGGTTTTGTTTCAAGAATCAAACTTTGTCAACTGTTTTATAACTTCAAGATGTATTGACAAGCCTATAATTAGTTTGAGAAGATTTACTAGCAGAATTAATATAATGAGTACTATTTTACCCCACTCCAGCTTCCCGGGATAGTTTTGATTTCTCCTCCACAAATGTGTGTTGGTAAACAAGGATCCGTTTTTTAGCAATTAATATGATTCCACATGATGTAGTTTCGTTTAAGTAATGGATTCTAGACAGCTGAAAGGATCTTCTGATCAATCCAGAGATTATTTGGATAATTAGAAGAGGAGTCTATTGTGTTGTTTATATACTATGTCTTTAGATGTCAAGTGATTTATTTGAATGATTGAATTGTTCCTTTTTTTTTGGATTGGATTGTTAATATTGCTTAGCAGCTTTGGCTTCATTAATTTAACAATCTAATAGAAAGAGCTTGAAACTAGCATGTCACCTGATTTAGCAGCTAAGTCCCTGCAAAAACAAAATGTGAACTATATTTCCTGCTTCCTGTGATATAAAAGTAGGGGGCTAAAGACTGTGTGTGTGTATGAAAATCTGATTTCATCAGGTAATCCTAGAGCTTTACTATAATTTCAAACATCCTAAGCTCTGTAACTTGTCGCCATAGGGATGTAGAGTCAATTCTTGGAAGAATGGATGCCGCCAAATTTTTGATAATCAATATTAGGTAAATGGTTTTAGAATTTGATTATTCATGAAACACATGTCTAATGCATGCCAGACTACTATGAAGCAGAAGCAAAGAAGAAGAGACTGTCATATGTCTGTTATAAGTGCGTTGAAACTGTTAAGTAAGGAGGAGAATTCTTCCCTTACTAGTTTATATGCGTTTTTTTTACATTTTAGAGGGGCAAATCCAAACATATCTGAGATACTTTACCTTTTGATGATGATGAAGTTGATTTTGGTGCCATCACTATTGCATATTTGAAGTGTCTTGAGTTTAATTCTAGCTAAATTGCGCATTGCTATTACAGATGGACAAGGCCGCTTTACTTGCCAAAGTCATTGGCCACATAAAAGAATTGAGAGTGAATGCAGCAGAAGCTACCAGCGGAGTTCTTGTTCCAACGGACATTGATGAAGTAAAAGTTGAACAACAAGCAGAGGGAGCTGACGGAGCCGCTTATTCTGTCAAGGCATCTTTGTGCTGCGACTATAAGCATGAGCTTATTTCTGATCTACGCCAAGCTCTGGATACTCTCCCCCTAAAAACTCTGAGGGCAGAGATTGCTACTTTAGGGAGCAGAATGGTTAGTGTTTTCGTGATTACTGAGGGCAATGAAGGGAATATTGAGGATACTGAAAGGTGCCAGCTTCTTGTAACTTCTGTTCGTCAGGCTTTGAGGTCAGTGCTTGATAAATTTTATGCATCCGAGAGCTCTTCTCGAGAAGTACACTATTTACAAGAGGCTAAGAGTTTCACTCTCAATTCTTCGAGCTCATCTTCTTTAGGGATTTCTGGTGAATAATGTGTCTTATTTACTGCTTTTTGTTTATCAACTATATAGTGTATTACGTAGTGATCACAGGTTAATGGCATATGTCTTAGCATGCATATCCTCTTATGAAAATGGATGCATGCTACTACATATACCTGCCTTTGTAAGGAGAAAATGTTGCACTAAGTTGCAACCAGTAAAAATATGAGAAAAATATTCTGATGTAATCGTGACTATCGCTCCTTCAAGGCTTTGATGTCGCTGGCCAGAAAATTTATATACATATGTTGCAGATTCCTTTAAAGACACCAGTTGAGCATGTATTGGTTATGGACATTTTCTATTTGTTCATTCTGATATATTCAACCTTATTTATAATCATATTACTTTGTCAGAATTAAAAGAAAAAGCACACGACTGCCTCCAGATTGGAGTCGATCCAACAGTAGTAATGCATCATACCATTTACAACAACAAACATACCATACAATATAGGTATATTGCTTCCGATGTACTCGACCGGCGAAAGTATATCAAAATCAAGCACAAAAGGAAATATAGTAGCTGTAAGGTTCATAGCATCATACTATTTGGAAGGTAGTAATATCATTTGCCCTGCTAATACTAACCATGACCTTTATGCAGAACATGTATCATGTTATCTATTGCCTATTCAAGGCTGGGTGCCTTCGATTGATACTCCAACGTGTTAGCAATGTTGGCCTCGCCTGCCTTGTGGGTTCAGGGAGCTCTGTATCTTTTTTTTTCTTTTGTTTTCCGGTATAATCATCCAGTATTTGAAGTCCATCATTAGCCTGTCTAATTCGGACTTGCGGCATTTGCCCGCCGCAAGGAGTGTAAAAGAATAGCACCGCCGGGCTCCCGTTAGGGTGCTGGATAATGTAGATATAATCCATGCGCCTAACTCAATCCCAAAACATAAATTTCACTAAGTGAGATTTGCTCGTTCTCATATAAAGACTACTGGGAATCTGTGTTGTTCCTTTGGTAGCTAAAGAAACAAGGCCAAATTACAATGTTAGTCTACAGAGGGGGCCAAAAGAAGGGTTATTGAAGTATTGCCCTGCTAATATCTACATCTGCTTATCTTGCTGTTTTGGTGCCGTAAGTCCTATTACTATGTTCTGCTGCTAAAAAGTTAATCATGCAAAAGTAAAGGCAAGCAAAAATTATCTACTGAGGATTCATTGACTCAATTAAGGGTATTTCCATCAGAGAAAGTCACCCATTTTGCTTTATAATCCAAAAGTCACTCTCAATTAAAATTAGTTCACTCAATAGTATTCTTCAGGTTGCTCTCCTTGGCCAGGTGTGAATGAGGAACCCTAAATAGATTTTTTGTATACGCATTTGAAGAGATTTATGACGTTTACATATCTTGAAATCATAGTAAATAAAGGTAGAATTTTTATACAAATTGCTTTGAAATAGTTAAACTTAAAACTCCAGCAACTGAACATTCCACGCAGAGTGTGGAGAAAGCAGTCAACCCCCACAAAAGCCTACCATTAATTCTTTTCTGTTTTGGTAAAATGGAATCAGTAGCTGAAGTGAGGAGATCAATCAGGGACCATTGAAATCAGAATAGGAAGGCTGTGAGGTTAGAGAAAAAAATGTTGTTTGAGTTGAATAGACTCCAAATTATATGGTCAAATAATTTTTACTTCTTGTGTAAACAACATCTATTGTTTAGATATTGAAAAGGAACTTGCACAATTTTTTGTTGTTTACACAAATATATTTAACTTGAAAAATATTAATTTTTTAAATAAAAATCTATGGCAACACATATGAAATCTGAACTTGCATAGGTTTCATGGGTAAACAATCACATATTGTTTAAATAACTGATGTTTATTTATAACTTGAAAATTTTTATTTATTGTATTTGTTAATAACTTGAGATGCTTTATATCTTTGTAGATAAAAGGATAAAGGAAAATCAAATAGTTTATTAAAGAAGGCCTAGCAAAAAGGCTAAGACAATAGAAGGAGTTCTGTTTCTCGGCTAAAGACGCAGTTAGGCTCCCAACAACTTAGATAATAGAAGAAGAAATCAAATAATAATAAATGATCAAACAACTGAGAAAGTGGTAGAGGAAGAAAATCAAGAGAATGTTGAAGAAGAAAAATTAGGAGGAGTGGTGATGAACAAATTTTAGAAAATTTTCCTTTCAATATTATTTTATTTTTCAGCTTATGTGAAACATTCATAGGAGCACTTCCCCAGCTTAAAGGAAAACACCAAAAGCTCCTCTACCAACACCTCTTCAGTATACTGACCATCAAAAATCAAAGTCCATCAATCTTCCAGCAATTCTATCACCAAAATTCAGAATCCTTTCCTCACCGCACCTCTGAGTGCCGTGTCGAACCTGCCCTTGGTGGACTCTTTTCTTATCTCTGCCTTATCGGATCTCGTCCTCACCACCTTCAACATCTCTAGATCATACATCACCCATTGTGATGATTGTCCTTATTCTATTTTTAACATATCACCTTTTCATCCACTTTTAAGATATTTCATGTATTCTCTTTTATGGCTTTTTCAAAATAAGAAAGGGTGCATTACCTATATATAAAGAAGTCAAGGTTATTTAGTGTAAAATAACCTCAACTTATTTTAAAAAGTCCGAACCAGATACTGTTTGGGTAGAGTTATGCATTATTAGTCTGAGA
Source organism: Datura stramonium (assembly GCA_018107945.1). Lineage (NCBI taxonomy): Eukaryota > Viridiplantae > Streptophyta > Magnoliopsida > Solanales > Solanaceae > Datura > Datura stramonium. The sequence goes on from JACEIK010002491.1 coordinate 25,202, forward strand.
CTTGTTAAATATATTTTGAGCCTTACTTCTTATATTTATCCTTTTTGTTATTAGTACTGAATGGATTTATAATTTTTTGTTAAGACTCATACGATATTCACCTGATCATCCGTGATAATATCCCTCTGTAGGGAGAACATTGTTAGCCTTTTGAAGTTGCAAAATAATAATTTCAACGATCTAAATATTTATTGAGTAATAATTAAGTGCAATCAATATACATATTAAAATAAAATAATATAAATAAAAAGAGATTTATTTAGTTACCATAAATACTTATGAAAAGCCATAGAAGGTGGTCTGATTTCATTGATTTCTCAAGATATTCAACAGCCAAAAGATAGCTTTAAGATCTCATGGTTATTCGTTAATGACAAAGAGTATGCTAGTATGACCATGTCGGCATTAACAACCATTGATAAATCTCGGGCACATAGGATGCAGTGCAAGAACCAAATCAATGCAATTGCAAATTTATAACTTTTTGGCGCATGAGGTGATTTGATCTTTCTCTAAAGAGGAATTTTAGCATTTCAACAAAGTTTTCCTCGAAACAAATTTTCATAGTTCTTCACCCTTATTTAAAAGACTAACAAGTGTTTCTCTAGAAAGAAATTGTACGTGACACCGTCGTCCGTCATCAAGGAAATTTCTCAAAATAAATTGACATATTTTTGTGATCAAGCTTACAGTTTCATTTTTTCCTCACAAATGATACGCCAGAGTAGAAGACCCATGAACTATTCCAGGCGAGAATTTTACTTGCTTCACGTTGAAATGTCAAGAAAAATAATCAAAAGAATTTTTGTTCTACCTCTCTAAATATCTTTGTTCTAACAGAAACTTCTCTGAATTCAATAAATACTTTTCCTCTTAGAGTTTGAATATCTTGAGTGTCAAATCTTTCCCAACAATCACCTTTCTATGAGTAATGTGTCTTGAAGCTATATTTCGATTTCAAGATTAATGCCATCGGATTTGATGCATTCGACATCCTCACTATCAGAAGTATCAACAAAATTCAAAGATTTATAAAGTTGATTAATTAAAAAAGCATAAAAAAGTCACAAAACATCTGTTGTTTATTTGATCATTTATTATTTGATTTTCTTCTTTACTTAATTTGTTGGGAAGCCTAACTACATCTCTAGCTGAGCAGGCACTCTTCCATTGTCCAAACCTTTTTGCTAGATCTTTTTTTGTAAACTGTTTACCTTTATTATGTCATTTTATCTAACATTATAAAACATATTAAAATTGTCAACAATGCAACAAATGAATAAAGTCTCCAAATCGGAATCAAGAGTACTTTCCTAAGAAGCTAGATAGAAGAAAAAAAAAAAATCGTCCCGCCTATTCGGAGTGTTGGAAATATAGCAATATTTTGATATTTTTAATTTCTCGATCATTGGAAGTAATCTTCAATTGCAAAAATACATGATTGAAGTTTAACTATTTCATAGCAGTGTATATAAAAATCAATCTTATCTGTTGTGATTTCAAGATATATAAACAACACAAAATTCTCTAAAATTAAAATGCTTCATACAAAAAAAAATCTATTGAAGTCCTCATTCACACAATAAAGAAGAACAATTGAAGAATTCTGCCGGGTTCCTTCTCCGCATCAACAATAACAAAAAAATAGAATAATAAAATGAATATACTAAATTTAAAAAAACCTAGAAAATATGATGAAAAGAAAAATGAAATTAAGAAGAGAAGAGAAAAGAGGAAGACACATATGCCCTAAAGTCAACTTCTGTTATAGAAGACTGATAGAATTGAGTAGTTACTTTACTTACAGATTTATTTATGATAATTCAAGGAAAGATATATATAAATAGTATTTAATATTTGTTAAATATATCATAATTTTCAGTTTATAAAATATACCAGCAGTTTTTTTTTTTTAATTCACTCAAAATTTTGTGTATAAAAAGGATATAAAATGTGTATATCTCACTGAAAATTTGCATATGAAAGCTGTATAAAATCGCATAAAATGTATATATCTCACACAAAAGACTTAAAAATTTCACCAAATCTGCATTTAAACGCAGATTTTCAAGTTATCATAAAATTGTGATAAAGATTCATATCACATTTTAAAATTTTAATATATCTACAACAAAATATTATATATAATTTTCATACAAATTTAATATGACCACAACGACAAAAACTTAAATACATACAACTTTAATATAATTTTATTCAAACCACGTTAAATCTACATTTAATCATATTAAATTGTATATAAGCTCCTCAAGGTATTTTCTAATTTTGAACCACAATCTCTACTTCGAAATTATTTTAATTTTCAAATTCACGTTTCAACTTCAAACTTCAAAGTCTTCATCCATTAGCTAATCTCGAGATTGAATCGAAATTTATTTAAAATCACATGAAATCTACACCAAATAATCCCAACTTGAGGTATAAACTCCCTAAGATGTTCCTCAAAATTTTGAAATCTACACTCCAACTGAAATTTTTAATTTTTTAAAAATTAAATTTTAACTTTGAAGCTTCAAACTTCATAATGTTGAAATTCGAGATTTTACTTATAAGAAAATTTTGATACATTGGAGAAATAAAGAAGAAAGAAGAAATAAAAAAGAAGGAAGAAATAAAGGAGGAGCAAGAGGGAAATAGTTCTTTTAAAAAAAAATAAAGAAAAAGAAATAAAGAAGGAAGAAAAAAAGAAATGGAGGAGGAGGAGAAGGAGAAAGAAAATAGTTCTTCTCAGAAAAAAAGAAGAAGAAGAAGTTATGTTTTGCAATATATTTATTATATTTTGTAAATAAGGAAAATATGCATTGCATTTTGGTAATTTAAAAATATTATAGTTGTGAAAGCTAAATTTTTCAATAATTTATTATTATTATTTTTTAAAATTCTTTAGCTTAAATTTGCAGTGGGCTGAGGCATCAGTGAATATTTGTTTTGGGCCGTAAATACAGTCGATGAATTAATAAAGAGCCCTTGAGCTCAAATTTAACCCAAAAATTAAAAATTATTTTAAATATGCCTTAATTCAACTCCTATTTTTTCATAATTAAAATATTATATAATTAAAAAAAAATAGAATTAAAAATCCCTTGTCCGTCCTTCCTTTAATTGCCCCTTTTAGCTAGTTTTCCCCACTGTGAAAGCCGATTAATTACTTTCCCATGTTATGCAAATTTGGTTTTTCTAACAATGTCAATGTAGTTTTTTGTGTTTTATTTTTTCAAGCAGTGCAAGCTCAAATTGAAGTCTTATCATTCTGAGGCTGACAAAGGCAACAAAGCTGATTATAAAAATTCTCCCATATGAGAAAAATCATCCTGTGTGGGCCAAGAGAGGCTATATTTAGTAAAATTGTTCTTCCTCTTCTTACAAATGAAATTGTTAGACCAAGTACATTGTTTCTTCGAATGTCGTCGTCCAATTATATGCGCGATATCCACAGGTCAGGTAGCTCTAATGTTTTTTATATTCGGCAGACTCTGTCAAGCCTTTCGCTGCAATATAATACCAAAAAGTGAAGTTTTCCGTACTGGTAAATGCTGCAAATGTGTTGGTGATTAGACATTCCTTTTTGGGCTACTACTACTATAGACAAGTTGAGCAAATCTACTATTTTTTTTACCTTTAAGTAGACTTTGTGCTCCTTTTTATTGCGGCTGATACAGTTGGATTAGAAACAAAAGGGAGAGGGAATTCATTTGGAACAGCAATTTGGACTATTTTGCATGTGAAAATATCTGAAAATGTTGCAAGGATATGGAGAACTCTAAAGAAAAACAAAACTAATGTACTGAGATTTTCATAAATGAAAATTGGAGTTATGTTGCTTATTCTTTCAACATTTGTTTCTGATAGACTTATACCAGAGAATAAAAAACAGCTGGAAACCTGTAACCAAAGATGAAACTTAACATGATGCCTATGTTAAACCACTTCTGTGACTCCTCCAAACCGTATCGCGCCAACAACTGTTCACCATACATTAGGCACACTCCATCAACTTTCTGTATGCACTTCAGTTTCCTACCTCTCCTCCATACTCATTGATCAAGAAACATTCGAACGGATACTTAAACAGACTCAGATAGTGCACAAATAGCCAGAACATGGGAATTGACTCCTTTGATATGAAGTACCCCGAGAAAAGGAAAAATGCACCTATAAGGCAACCGATAAATGACATTCCAAGAAGGAAATTTGGCACTAGTGCAGAACAGGCTGCCACAAATGAATTCCCCATCGCGAAAATCATCCAGGACACCAGAGTATAGTACGCGAATGCATTGAATTCACACTTCAATCCGACTAGCCAGTAAACTGGTATAGCATAGAGAAGAGCTACTATGAACAGGAAAGGAAGGAACACTAAAGTGTTTGCTATGTTGTAGGTGTAGATTCTGTAGGCTCCCCTAGATGTTTCCCTCATTAGGATTCTCCTTTCTTCTAAGAAAATCGGTAGAGCTTCCGGTAAAGTTGGATGACAGCAAGAATGTGAGACTAAATGCAAAGAATCCAACTTGAGATTGCAGCTCCAAATTTTTTTTGGTGTTGTTATAAGCATTGAAGAATATTGATCCCAAAATAAAACCCCACAAGTAATGCTTGGATTACTCAGCCAAGAAAAGTTGTTTTGTCCTGAATATGTTCCTGCAGAATCTCTGACCTGTAACTCAGTACCTCTTCAATGGAGAATTGGAGTATAGAACTTCCTTATTGGTGTTTATGTTGGGCAAATTATCACTTTCTTGTTCTGTTTCACATCTTTCAATGTCACTTTCCAGAAATGCAGGCTTACAAGGCTGTCTGTTATATCAATAGCAAATCTGCCATTATATGCTGAGGAATGAAGTGCCCAGTGGACTTAAGCTTCTCTTCAAGAAGATGCAGCGATCCATTGTGAAGGACAAACCATTTGACAGCAACACAGCTTTATCAAATAGCTCTTCAAGAAATTCAAAACCAGGCTGATGGATGGTTAGTATAATTGTCTTACCTTGATTCTTAGCCATGGATTTTAACAGATGCATTAAATGGAAAGCTGAGGCAGAATCAAGACCTGAAGCTGGTTCTGTCGAGCAGAACAACAGTGTGGTATCGCGACTAATTCCACCCCACAGCCACCCCCCACGCCTTCACCACCCGAAATAGTCCTGCTTTTGGATTCACTCCCAACTTTTAAACCAGCAACATGGTCCAAACCAAGCTCATTCAACAGCTTGCTGTTTCCGCCTTTGGCCTTATTGTCCCCCGCACGAAGCCTGAATCGTGCACTATACATCAAAGTTTCTTCAACAGTGAGAAGAGGGAATAGAGCCTCATCTTGTGTCACATAGCCAGATATTCTCCTGAAATTTGCAGGCTTCATAGGCTTGTCATTGACAAGAACATGACCAGAAACTCTTGACGGACCGACATTTCCTGCTAGGATGTCCAACAAAGTCGTTTTCTGTTTGCTCCACTTGACCAGCAACTGCTGTAATTTCCCTGGTTTGGCTTCACAGTTCACATTCCTTAGAATGTAAGTACTACTAGTCTTGTTGTTGGTAGCCAACTTTTTGACTACCCATTTAAACTCATCATATTTTGGAGGTAATTTGTAGGAAAGATTTCTGGCTTCAATTTTGTATCTATCAGAATCTGGTGCCTTCACAGGTAAAATTTCCATTGAAAATATAAGATAGAAGAAATAGTTTGAAAAGTTGAAAGTGAAGAAGGTAGATGAGCTAACTCAAAAAATGGTCTCTATTTTATACTACTTGTTAGACAGTAAGCTAATGTGAAATCATTTGGCATGCATGTACTAAGTATGATATAAACTGGCTATTATACACACATGAATTGTGTAGGGCATGACAATGCAAGTCATGAAGTTGGCTCATTTTGACAGTTTCAAAAAAAATATTTGCAACTGATTAAATGGAGTTAATTTGGTAATTTTGTCTTGGCTCACTATTATTACACTCCTCCATTTCAAATAAGCTGTGTTGCTACCCCGAAAGATACCCTAAATAAAAATTACCATTTTTTTTTTAAAGCATATTTACCCACTTACGCTTACTCACCCGCGCGCTTTTGGCCTTACGCACATCCCAAGAAAACTACGCATTTCTAGAAAGAGAAATATATTTTTACCACTTACCCCAAATAAATATTCGATAGCATTTAACTCTTTAATATTTTCTTGATTTTATAAAACTCTCCCCATTTAAATAAGGGTAAAATTGGAAGAACATCATTAACGCCTTTCGAATTACGCCAAACACCACTTATTTGAAACAAAATAAAAAGCTAAATAATAATATATATTTTGAAACGGACGGATTAATAAATATCTTGAAAAAGAAGTAACTTTTTAATATTTCATAAATAATATTTTAAAACCCAAAGTAACAAATCTCATAAAACATTAATTTACATGGACTAGTTTAAAAATTATGATAAAAAAAATAAAAAAAATAAAAAAAATAAAAAAAATAAAAAAAATAAAAAATTCTAAAATATGAAAAGAATTATTATTTTATGTTTCCAAAAATTAATAGGGTTATATTAGTCAAATTACCATTCCTATTAATTTTTCTTAAATTGATGTGCAAATCTTAATTTTAACAATTAAAATCTCCTAATGAGGAAAGAATATTTTCTCGACATGTAAAATCTCTCTCCATTTAAATAATAAAGATAAAAAATATAAAAAAACTAAAAAAAATAAAAAAAATAAAAAAAATAAAAAAAATAAAAATATTAAAACCTCACAATTTTTTTTTTTTTGAACAGAGGAAGTATTTGACAATTTTCAGACTGACAAAATGAATAGTGTTATTTAAATGTTACATATCTCCTTAAATGGAGGAGTTTGGTGTTACCAATGACATAGGATAAGGTGAGAATACCATTAATATCTTCATTTATTATTGGTATGGGGCCATATATTTAGATTGCTAAAGTCAGCAGTCTGAGGACAATTTCTACTTGCAGTTACATAAGTATTTTACTGAGCAAACATGTATCATGTAGCAAGATCTTCACACATTGTGTGACTTGTTCTCTTTTAGATTTGGTGTGTTTTTTATTGTGTACTACATTTGTAACTGTTAAGAGTTGTGTTGTTAAGTGTGCCTCCCATGTGATTGTGAATTGTTTTGTGCAAATAAACATGATGAATTAGTATCCTTGAAAACATGTGAGGTCATTTATAAATTCTTTTTTACTTTAGAACACAGTGCTGTAATAAAAGTTGTATAGAGAGAAAAGTAAAAAAGTAAATAGCCTGTTTCGCTAAGCTTTAGCCTAAAGTCGTTTGTTTTTAAAAAGGAAGCATTTAGTTAAGCTGTGGTAATATGACATTTCTGTATAGTAGCAAACTGTTTCTCGAAACTAAAAACGTAATTTTTCTTTTAAAAGCATTTCTTTTGAAAACACTTTTAAAATACCTTTTAAGCCCTTTTTAAAAACTCCACAAACATAATCGCTTCGCCAAAAGAAATTTTAAATTTATTTGTCAAATCTTTAATCTTCAAAAATTCTTCAATCCAGATCAATTCTTTAAAACATATTGAATTTATTTTAAAAAAAATAAAAAAAATATAAAATTTGACCAAATAAATTATATATCGCCTTACCAATTAAGTATATATTTGATATGTAACATGTGATGCAATGTTATTCGTATTTCTTTTTTGATGAATTATTTAATTTATCATGATATTTTTATTCACTCTTTCCGTTTCTTTTCTTATAACTTAATTTAATTGCATACATAATTTAAAATTTTAATAAATTTTTTAAATTTTATAATCTTAAATCAAATTCCAAACTTCACCTCCACATTACAACTCTATGCTTAATAATACATACAATGGTATAGATAATAGGAATACCCTCCTGTTGGAATTTCCAAATGCCCAAATTACATTATCATTATAATTTCAACTTGCATGCAAATGACTGCTTAATTTGACTGTTAAAACTTTTCTTTTTTAATTAGTTTTAAATCACACAAATACTATATAAAATTAGCGTTTTCAAACTCTCTTGACATAGGATGTTACAACTTAACGACCAGCCCTCCCTTGCCGGGGCTGCTAACTAATTTTAATTTTGAGTTTTTTTATATTTTTTATATTGTTTGTTTTTTGTTTTTGGGGTTTTTTTTTTTTTATGAATTTTGAGTTTTTTTAATTTTTTATTAAATAACTTAATTTTGAGATTTTAAATGTTAATCGGTTTTTTCTTTTTTAAAATTATATAATTAATATAAATTGTAAAATACTCATATTAATAATTATTTTTTTAAAACATAAAAAAAATAAAAAAAATAAAAAAAATAAAAAAAATAAAAAAAATAAAATATTTGAAATTTATATTTATTAACAACATAAATTTAAATATAAATATAAAATTTTATTTAAAATTATTAAATTTACAAAATCTCAAACTAGAACTCCCAACTCTGACCTCGCTGCCAACTCCACCGCCGGGTAAAAATAAATTAGATATATTTAACTTTCAAAGGTTTAGAAAGTGATAGACATGACATTAAGTTGAGAGCTGACTCGTTTGCACAAATACTAGATAAGAATAAAACTAGTTTCTTTTTTAATATTAATTTTCTACATTAATTAATAATAATAAGTTACTATTCTTATTCTCCAAAAAAGATGATACAACATACCACTGTCAATTATCAGCTGCATTTTGGGAGTAGGTTTTAAATATTTTTTATTTTTATATAATAGATATATTAAAAATATTTATTTTAAAATAATTATTATTATAAAAATTTAAAATATAATTGACTATTTCTTTTAACGCTATCCTTAGCCATTAAGTCAATCTATATTGTGAAGAATAATTATTATATGTTTTTAAAAATATCTATCAATTAACAGCTTATATTACCAAATATAACTCAGATTAATTTTTCTTAATAGCACATGTGAATATTATTCTATTAAATAGTAAAATAAAAAAAGTACTATTGAGTTGTGTAATATCTTAAAAAATTATTTTTTTCTTTTTATGTATCATTTTGCCAGCGCCCGTTTGCTTAAATATGGAGAAAGAGATCTTAGTTTATTTGGTTAAGTTTATTTTTAGATTGAAGTAATTTTTTTTAACGGCGAAGTTTGAAATTTTAATAGGAGAACTTAGAAAAAAAAAAATTATTATATCAAGAGAATTTAACAATTTTATTTATATGCTAAAATAAAATCTTTTACTTTATTTACATTGATCATATACCCCCATACCTCAAGGTTCTGACCTTTGCAATCGATGGAAATGTATGTTTGGTAGTACTCTTAAGGAATGATTGTGGATGGGTACAATAGTCCAATATATTCACTTCTTTACAAAATGGGTGGAAATTTTAATGAGAAATAAAAACTTATTTCAATTGAACGTGATCTTAATTCAATTTCAAAAACAAAAACGTAGTAAATTCAAAAGATTAACTTTTATAAATTACTATATGTATTATATGTGATAGTAATAAAAATCGAGTAGTAATAAAAATCGAGGCCTTTGATATCATCGGGACCTAAATAATAGTCTTAATGGCCTTACAATCGAGCCACCCCTATGTATATCGGATGATTCTTCACTTCATAAGCCATAACTTTATTGATGAAATTGCTCAAAATAAGCTATGCTTTGGACCTCATAGTGGTTACTTCGAGTCGTTTTTGAGGTTGAGCAGTCTTAATTTTATTGGAAAATTTATTAATAATATTCTACTAGATCATTTCAAGTGTTGTTAATCATATGATCGGGGGAGGCCCACACGTATAATTTACAAAAATTAGATAAAAATCAGTTAGCTCCAACTCCGATTAATAAACAATAATATATTCAATATAATTTCAATAAAGGAGGCCTATGCAAATCTTACCCTTTACCTCGCGTAGAGATAGGAGAGCCTATTTCGGAAAAATCCTCCGCTCAACTAACTCATAACAAAAATACAAACGCAAACATAAGTATAGATAATAACGAAATCATTACATAGCATTCAGAAAAAGGCACAATAACAACATCAAAATAATGCGATAATCAAAGCAAAGAGAACAACAGACAATGTAAATCAAGCGGCAAAAACTTCGAAATTAATGTTACCGGAATGCACGAAAAGAACACTCGACTCCACCGTTAACCTTTCAGCCTAATCCTCTACCTTCAAAGCCCTCTATTTAAGCGTCATATCCCTCGATAAGCATTTGGTGATCATATAAGACAAGGGCAAATTTTGGACAAAAAATGCGAGGGCTTTTATGAGCTAATAAATTAACGCACATATTCATAAACAAATCGAATACGATAGGGACATTTTGGACCTTTCTTGGAATTATATTATTTGATCTTCGGTCCTAAGCTAAGTGAAGTTGTCATATGATCTTCCATCTATTTTCCTGGCCATTGGCCGTGATCTACTTTTATATAAACTCTCCTCATTTATTTTTACTGTTTGTTATATTAAAAAATAAATATTTATTTTTATTTGTCCTTTTTAATAAATCAAGATATAATTTATCACCTATGTCCTCACTTATTCTTATAGTTATTTTTCAATATACATTTCTCAAAGTATTGAATTTAATATATTCATGGACGATATAAGAAAATATCATTCTATTTATTATTTCTCTTAAAAAGTTAATACGTCAAATCAATACTTAACTAGTAAAGATGAACGATGGGAATAAGTATTTTTTTTTCTCTGTTGAAATATTTACCGATGGTATAACCTTAGTTTTTTAAATCTAGCTTCACTAAGGTCTCATGAGGAAGGATACAACTACTGGTTTACTGGTGAGACATGCTGTTTCTGGATATCCTACACGTACTATTCTTCCTAATTCTTTATCCTTATGGCAAACAGTATAAGACCACAGAGTCCTTAACTAGTACAACAACAAGCAATAAAATTTAATAAAGAAGGTCCACATGTGAAATTAATTATATAGAATATAATAAAGATTTAAAAAGTTAAGGATTATATTAATAGTAAAACATATGTTTTACTATCAATAATAATAATAATAATAATAATAATATATACAGTGAAATTTTACAAATAAATTGAGAATAGTGAAATATATCCAATTTTATTCTATCCGATAAGGATGCAAAGTCTATTTCTAATAGATCCTTAGCCTGGGCACATATCTAAACAAGTAGGAAAATATAATAAGAATATCAATAGCAACAACAATCTATATGAAATCAAGGAAAGAAAACAACATGTAATAATAAAAGCAAAGTCTAAGAAATAGGAGAATAAATGGTAGCATTACCATTATATGGAAAACTAGGTAGCATATGACCGCTACCACCTTTTATCTTAATTCTTAATCTTTATATCCTCTTATCTAAGGCCACGTTTCCTGCAGTTCGCATGCCATGTCCCGTCTAAACACCTCTCCAAATACTTCTTCTGGCTTACTCTCCATCTCTTGTGTGCCCACTATAGACAACCTCACATCTTCTCACTGTGGCATCGTGTATATCTCCTTTTCATGTGCGAAACATCTCGCCTTACTTCATCTTATCCACCACAAAGGTCATTCTCACTTTGTCCCGAATATCTTTGTTCCTACCTTATCTCATTTAGTATGCCCACACATCCATGTTAACATTCTCTCATTTCCCCACTACTTCTCTATATTCGGACACGCAAGTACCTGACCGACCTAACACCCGCCCCATACAACACAGGCCTGTCTAATAACTACTTTATAAAACTTACCTTTAAGTCGTAGCACATTCTTATCACACAAGACATCATGCGAACCTCCAATTCATCCACCTCTCTCCAATGCATGCGTGATATCCTCTTCAATCTCACCATTTTCTTGGAATTATGCACTCCAATTTGAAACTTTCTCTCCTGAGACGACCTTAGTATCAATCCTAACTCTCACATCTATCTATAGGTAATGTCAATAACTTGCATCAAGCACTCGCTTTTATTCTCGTCAACCTAAACCTTTACACTCCGTATTCATCTCCAAACTTCCCAACTTATTGCTGCAACCCTTGTGGGTCTTGTCAATCAATACTATATTATCCACAAATAGCTTACATTATGACACCTCCTCGGATATGCCTCATTAGTACATCCATCACCAAGAAAAATAAAAATGAACGGCTAAGGCTGATCCCCGGTTCAATCCCATCACTACTAGAAAAGCTTTGGGTCACCTCTCACTATATATCCTCACCAAGGTTTAGATCCATTTACATGTCATTAATTGCCCTAATGTAAGATACAAGTACTTCATTAAATTTAAACATGTTCATAAAATCCCCTGTGACTTTGTAAGGTTTTTTCTAAGTCAATGAACACCATATGTAAGTCTCTCTTCCTCTCCCTATATCGCTTCACCGACATCCTTACATGAGATGAATGAATTTTTGTAGATGAAAGTCGTGGCATGAATCTAAAATTGATTGTGAAATAGACATACCCTCCTCACCTTCATCTCCACCACTCTCTCCCAAACTTTCATAGTGACTTAGTAGTTTTATACCTTATAGTTGTTCTAATTCGAATAATATCACCTCTTATTCTTTATAAAACAAGATCATTATATTCACTTACTCCATCTCCATTCTTCGAGCATTTTAGATGCCCTAAGAATGACATCAATAACCTAATCAACCACTCCATATCTACATCACCGATATTCTTCCAAAATTTACTCCAAGCGACAGAAGCCTCTCTCTCCCTTTTCTCATCTTACGAATAACCTTCTTAACCTCCTCAAGTTTAATATTCTACAACATCCAAAATCACGATGACTCTCCGGTGCTCTAAATCACCTAACACAATACGCTTGTTCCCATCTTCATATAAGAGTTTATGAAATATGACTGTCATCTTTGTTTAATGTGTGCCTCTCTCGCATCAATACTTTATCATTCTCGCCCCTAATGCACTTTATATGGTCCGGGTCTCAAGTCTTCCTCTTTTTCACTTTGGAGAGCCTATACAATTTTTTATCTCCGCCTATTCCGTAATTATGCGTACAAATGTTCAAAATGTTGCCTTATTACCGTTGTAATCGCTGGTTTTGGCCTCTTTCTTCACCGCCTTATACCTTTCCCTATTTGCTCTCTTTTTCTCCTCGTATTTTCTTTCCAACTCCAGTTATATAAACAACTTTTCTTGGATTTCATTTTTTTAAACTGCCTCTATTCCACCACCAATCCCCTCGATATCTCGTTAATGTAGCCCCTCCAAATTCTCAACACCTCTCGCTTACTTCCCTAATGCAACCAGCTTGTCCTATTTTCCATATTGTTAGCACCCCTATTCCTTCCCAAGTCCCCTAGTCACCAACTTCCCATCTCCTCCGCTCCGATAGTTGTCAAGCCGCCCCCATTTGATCCTCGCTTGTGTAATGCAAAACCTTCTTCATTGTTAAGAGCTTATGTTGTGTTGTAAATACTCATTCGATATAACCTTGAAGTCTTTATAAAGACTTTATTGTACTTTCTCGAGGAATAGTTTATTTGAGTCTTAAATATCATACTACTGGCGTCACCAAGTGATCCTCCTTATTTGAGAAATTCGGGATTAGCTATCCTACTAAATCAAAAACTTTAACAAAATCCAAAACACTCCTCCTTTATTTTTATCTCTAAACCAAAATCACCACGCCCACATCATCATATCCCCTCAAGTAATCCCAATTTTCCTCCCCATTCTACTTTATTGTCCATAAAGGGCCGAAAGACCACTTCAAATTGCAGTGCTATTAGTTCAATCAGCTCATTATGGTTTTGTTACATTTTGTTAGTCATGTCACACGTGAAAAAAGAATATCTATTTCTCTCCAATTTGTTGTAATTATAATAGTGCTAATATATATGCATTTTACAACTATTGTAGTACATTATAATTATTTGTTGATCCTTTTTAGTTCGTTTTACATATTTGATATTAATAAAGAATTTAAAATTCATTTCCCCATTGAATCTTCAACTTTCAGGAAAAAAAGATTTTGAATTGAGAGTATGATCCTCCGATAAATTATTCTTTTTAAGAAAAAAAGACTCGTATCTAAATTAATCCAATCTTTTTAAAATTAAATTAAATTGTGATTCTTTTTATTATAGAGGAAAAACTACTCTATCCACCTTATCACATTACCAACAACAGCATTGCTTTTAAAAATAAATTAGATGCTATTATATTTGGCATATAAGTAAATATAATATACTACTGCTTAACAAAGTGAATAAAAGTCAAAAAAAAAAAAAGAATAGAAAGAAAATAAAATAGGCAATTTGGTTCCTCTTAGTAACAGAAGTCTAGGAAAGGAAGGACTAACTAATCAAAATCCCAAACACGCTCTTAAATTTCATCAAAACTTTGATTACTGGTAAGTTTCCTCCTCTACTCTGATCTTTAAATTTCAATTGCACTAAGGTTTGGTGCATTAACAGATTAGATCATGGAGAAAGAAAAGAAATTAACAGAAGCGAGCCCAGAAATCGAAGAACCCACAGTCCTCTCTTCAAGTCCCTGAATGTTATGTTTACTTGGTAATTTCTCTCACCCTTGTCTTCTTGTAATTTTTCTACTATTTCTTGCAAATGTGGTCGTGGGGTTCTGGAAATTTAGCTTCTTGTTTCGTTTCGATTCCAATTTATTGAGACCCATTTGAGTTGGACTTGGATCAATCACATGGGTATTAAAGCGGAGCGAATATGGAGGATTCATAGCTCAGTCAGCTAGTCTGGCTTGAGGCATAGTTGATTGATCGATTGAATCTTTCATTGTTTTATTTGAGAAATCTATCATCTTTTAGATGGTTCTTGTGATATATATTAGATTTTGCAATTTTCATAGCTTTCAAGATGCCATTTTTATTAATTCTGGCTCAGTGGTAAGGTAATTCTTGGATTAGGATAAACCACACACTGCTATGGGGTTGTAATGTGGCTTCTCTTTTGATTGAAAAGTTGTGACTTTTTATTCACCATTGGAGGTATGATATTTGAACAGCTTATTTGATTTATTGGATTACTGAAAAAAGAATGAAGTTTGTGGAGCAAAGGGTGAAAGTCCTTATTTTAGGCAGGTGACACCGATGCCTATCACAAAGGACTCATAGTGACGGCATTGTTTGTGTCTTTAGTGGCTTTTCATCCCGTCTTGTTTATGTTTAATGTTGATGTTCATACCTTCTTTCTTGTGTGGCAACAAATGTGGTCTCTTGTGACATTATTAGCTTTTGCAACTTCATCATGGTGATTTTATAGTTTCTAGCCCTGTGGTAAGATCATTCTTTGATTAGGATAACTGTACACTGCTGTAGTGTTGTAATATGACTTCTGTTTTGCTGAGGAGTAGTGATTAATTTTTTATCCACCATTTGTATACTGATGTTTTGGGAGAACTAGTTTGTATATTGGATTAGTGAAAAAGGGCTGAACTTTTCTGAATAACGATCAATTTGTTAGAAACCTGATGGGCCGTGGGCGCCGGTTAGAGCAAAGGTTGGCAGTTCCTTTTTAGGCTGTTGTTTTGGAAGTCAAATATTGGTCTGTGAGTTTAGGGTGATATTGATGCATACTACGACACTTGTTGGTGGTATTGCTTGTGCCTCAATGGCCTTTCCATCCTGTCTCATTTATCTTTAACATTGACTTCATACCTTCTCTTGTGTACGAATAATTTGATTTGAACACTTGAAGATAAAACGAAAAATGAAATATTGGTCTTTTTACTTGTAGCAAACCTACAGGCAGTAAATGATTAGATTGATTTCCTTTCTTTGGAAAATATTGTCTTCTCATTCCAACCTATGAGCCCATATCCGTAAGTAGCACACATGTTAAGTGAATTTAGGATTACATGCTTGGTTTAATTTAAAAATTGGAGAAAAGGAAGCTAGAGAAAAGTGCCAAGTTATGAGCCTTGTTCAACCTGGATTGACTAAACATGAAAGTCTTCAAAGTGGTTCCTAAAAGAACATCTAACTTCACTTTTGGAGGATATGGGGTGTGTTATGACCAGTGAAGCCAGAACACTTTGATCTTTTCTGAATTGTTGTTTATATGACTTTTACCTTAGGTCACTGTGTTCTAACCTTTTGTTGTTACTGTTTTTTAAAGTGTGTCTAATGGGTCTTAATGTTGGAGTTGGTGGAGCTGAGTCTCAAAATTTGCACCTAATAACTGAAGCTCTGTATTTGCATTGCATAATATTCCCTTGATCTGGCTGATAATCCTCGTCTGTTACTTTATCCTTTTCTATTGATTTTATAGTTTTCAACTTCCGTTGTACCTATAAGAATGGAGTCTGTATGCATTTTAGTCCTTTTCGACCTATCACATTTTTATGCCAACCTTGAGCTTTGCTGCATCTATTGGAACATCATGGCTCTTGAAGGATCCGTTTTCTTCATCCATTAATATTCTGTTGGTTGCGGGAGATGTTCACATTAGCTGCAGTCGTGACATTGAGAAGATAGAAACAAAGTACCACTCAAACTTGTAGTATTTGCATTTTATTGGTGCCATCAATGATATTACTTACTTCATTAAAAGACGAACTACCACTCAAACTAACATTTGTATGTTTGCTGATATGCAGATCCCTCCAAGGAAAAGTGCAGCCTACAGGTTCAACCAATTCATTTCGCCTTGCACCCTTGTCTCCTGCACTTAACTTTTCATTCATCAATGAGAAAACTTCGTTAATTCAATATCTTTTTTTAATGTTGGTCCACTTTTACGATAGTTCCATCTAATTATTTGAGTTTACATTTTGCTGTGATTGTTCCTCCAAAATTTAGGAGATTCTTGTGAATAATTTATGCAAAAGCCATTCAAAGACAAGAAAGGTGTAGTAAATGAACTTATCAAAAATAAATGAAGACAAATAACTGAATAATAGAAGGAAAAGTCAACGAGACCAGGATAAGCACAATCAGAATTTACTATATAAAGATGTGCCAGTTATATCACAATAAATGGCATATAGTAAATTTTGGTGTAGCTTTTCAGTAGTTCTATGTAGTAACTTGTGATGTAGCTCTTTCCGGTTTCTTTCTAACATTCCAGTTTGCATGACACCTTTCCAGTATTTAGCCTATTCGATTAAAGAAAGATATCTCAAGATACATGTGAAACTTGCTTATCTGGTGGTTAAACGAATGGAACAAACATTGGACAGGGTTAAACCTGTGTAAGCAATGTTTCCCTGTTGTTTTAACGTCTTCCAGGCACAAGATATGATAACCATTAGGTAGTTACATACTTATGTCAACGATATTATTTTTAAGGAGATTTTATATTTTTGTTTGTTAATCTTTGTGCAATTTCCCTGTAAAATTTCTGGTATTTGTTTGGTAGGAATATGATTTTATTGATCTGAAAGAACCAAAAAGGAGCTATATACTGTGAGTCTGATGTTATTACATTCTTCAAGAGCTCCAGATCAAATTGCATTTGGTTTTGTTGCTAATAGTGATTTGCTCCTTTATTTTTAGCTGCATGTGCACAACATATAGATCTTGATTGAGAGACACAATGGTAGTGCTTGATGCTGGAAACTTCTTTATAGCTATTTGATATTGAGGCCAAAATTTTCATTAACTTTTAGTTTTTCACTTGTGGTAGGGGCTGATGAATGGAATGTTAACAAATGTATGGAGGGCATGACAAAGGTTTTAAGCAAGGGCGAAGAGTGCATCATCAAACTGAAGACAAGGAACAGGTTAGTTAACTGAGAATTAAGCTAACTTTTCAATCAATAATCAAAGAATTTTCTACTCTCTTATTATTCTATGTTCAATGCTATGATTTCCTCTATCCTTTTGAGTACATTGAATGAAAAAAATGGCTATAACAGAGTTTCTCTTTTTCTTATTAACAGCTAATCTAGGAGGAATTCTTTTATGAGGTGCTAACGATTTAATATCTTTATAGCCTCATAAATGTTTCAGTTTATTCTCCTACTAATTGCTGTTGTTGAAGATGAGATAATTAAGATTTTCATATGTTGACTTGAAATCTCCTTTATTACTTGTTCATTCAATGCAGGTGAAATTGTATGCTGGCATTTCAGGGATGGGGAAATCCAAAGCATCCAGTGGAGCCTGTAATCGATAGTAGCAGGTACACATAGTTTATAATCAAAATGATTCACCTCCTTTGACGCTCTGTCGCTCTGCTTGGCAAGTGCTCTAACGGCATCATAGTCTCTACCAGATGTTAGCTGTTTATAGTGTGTTGTTGATTTACAAATTCAAATCAATTGTAGCGTTCTGGTACTCACTGTTTATATACTTCTCTTTGCAGGTACTTTGTTCTTCGGATTGAAGAGAACATTGGTATCTACTATGCTGTCATTTTCAGTTTTATGTTTAGTGTTAAACTGATTTGTTCTTAGTAGAACAGGAAATCCATTTTACCATTATACTTTGGTTGATATAAGACATGATGCATGCACACATACACATACATATGAGACAGATTTTCTCATGCTGCCACATTAGAGGTTGAATAAGCCCAAATTCTAGCCCCCTGGTTTATTTGGTGTGTGTTGGGGTGGGGGGTTTGTAAAAGATCTAATAAAGTTTCAGATCAGGTGTTAGTTGTAGTGCTTAGCAGTTGGTATCCATTGTTTAACGGACTACAGACACAAGATCCCGCAGTTCCAAACAATTGATTCTTTTAAGGGCCACCTTGTATGCTTAACAGGTTATACCAGTTCCGCCTCCAGGCTAGACTTGTCCCAAGTGTATCTCAGAACAAATGAGGTTAATAATAAGAGGTTTCTTGTTCTGGTTTAGCATCTGCTTACATGCTATAACCTGTCTCATATGCATTATAGAACCTCAAATGTGTGATTTCTCTTTGTTAGACTTCATGTAGTTTTGGCTGGAATTTTTCCTCTTCCTCTGCTGCTGTACCTTCTAATGTATTAAGTTTTTATCCTTCTGAACTTGGAACTGCTTCAATGTTCGCTTCATTACTGCAGTAACACTCATTAAGTCCACCACCAAACTTTACATGTCAGATGTCTTATGTATAGTGCTCTTTGGAATTGCATCCTTGGGTTTTCTAACCATTCTGTCAAACTGTTATCCATGATGTTTGCAACTCTACTATTAGCATTCCTTGAAACCAGCTAACTGAAAACCAACTTTCTTCTTGAAATTTTAGATTCTAACTGTGTACTTCATATGTGTACCTTGTACAGGTGGACGCCTCTGTTACGCTTTTATTGGCATTGGATTTCGAGAAAGACCTGAGGCCTATGACTTCCAAGCTGCTCTTCACGACCATCAGAAGTATCTTGCTTTCTTGCCCCTCACTATACATGTTCAATTTTTGCCTTTCACTTCCATTCTCTCGGTTTTCTTAGAGCAGTATGCTTGTCTTTTTCTTGGCCTGACAGTGACGTAGCAAAATTTTCACTATAAAGGTAGTCAAGATATAAAGTAAAACACACGAAGAAGCCTTGGGATTCAACATATAGTATATACACATAAAAAATATTTTTTACTTATCTACACAGTATAATTTTCCAGCGAAGGGGTGTCAATTGGATTGGGGGAGGGGGGCATCTTTGGTCTCCTGTGGGTCAAATGTTAGGATTGGTAGAAGGGGTTTAACTCATTTGAGATGCACCCTTATGTTTATATTCAGTTTTTTGTCTTTATTGATCTTATTCAAAACATGCTAAACAGATACCTGAATAAGAAATAAAACTGCAGAAGAGATGGAGCAGCAATACCAGAAATCCTCATCAGTTGACTACAGTTTGAAAGAGGGGGAAACCCTGAAACTCTAGATAAAGAAATGCAAGTCTCCATGAATCCTGTCTTAATATATATCCAATTATGTTTCTGTCATCCAGTAACTCACGTTTTTGGCAACAGAAAACTGGTGGCACCATAAGGTCCAAGTTCTTTGAGCAGGGTCTAAATAATCTATCATTGGAGGAAAAGGCCAACCGAAAGGATTCAACAATATTAATCAAGCCACCGCCACTCCTCCAGTCGCCACTTTCACCTGTTGATACTGCTGGAATGTCTCCCCCATTATCGTTCATCTAAATTGAGTCTCGAGAAATCCGCTGAAACCAAGCGACCTGACAGCGAAAGAGCAGCCACCTAAATCAGAATCAGCAAAGATCAAGGTCCACAAGATGTTGAAGATGATGATTTTGGGGATTTTCAAGCAGCTGGGTGAATATATACTCAGTAAAACTGGAAAACTAAGTTCAAAGTTCATCACACTATATACTGTTGTTGAATGCCTTATACATATGATGTGTATTATAGTTTTTACTCCATCTTTATTGTCTTACCTTTTACACCTACTTGCCTAAAGAGTGTTTCATTTTCTTCAAAGAAATTTATATCTGGTGGAGATAAAAGTTCTTCATAAAATCTATTGACTGTAGCCAATTAATTTTTTTCTAAAGATCTCACAAAATTTTATCTTGACAACTAAAAAGAAACATTGAATAGTATTGTTTTTTTAAATTAATCGTATCTAAATTAATCGTATCAAGACATTATTTTCCTGATGAAGTGATAAAAGAAAAGAAATTACATAATATAACAAACATATGCTATGTATTTATCATTAGTAGATATAGTTTAAAATAAGTACATATATATTTAAAGTAATAATTACAATTTGTAGCATCTTTTAGCACTCTCTCTGAATCTCTCTCTCGCCTCTCTCCTCTCTCTTTTCTCCTCTCTCTCGCTCGCCACTCTCCTTCCTCCTCTATCTCGCCTCTCTTTTGTTTTTCCTTTTCTCTCTCTCTGCCTCTCTTTTTCTCGATATCTCTCCCTTTTTTTTTTCTCTCTCCTCTGTTTCTCTTTTTATCTCTTTTCTCTCTCCTCTCTTCACCAATCAATTCAATTAATTTATTATAGATCAATTTATAATATATATTTTTGGTAATGATACAAATGTATCTCGCAAAATAAAGTGATAGATACATCAATACAAGCTACAAATGAATATTGTATTTGAAAATATTTGCTTCTAATTTGTATTAGTGTATCCACAATTTTGAGAAAGTGTGTACGGTATATGCTAACGAACAATATGTAAGCCGAGCAAGAGAGCGAATAAATACAGCTTTCTTGTAATTTTAGTTGCTCAGATCTTTTATACGTAGACTGGGATTCGTTGATATAACATATACTAAATTCAGATAATTGATACAATAAATATTCATCGATTTTTTATCTTTGTATACGTATAGACCGTATTCGTGAATACAACCTAAATGCGCAGATGATTTTTTTTTTTTCCTTAAAGAACTGTTATAAAAATATTTTGTTTTGGGCTCCAGTTGACTTTTGAGCAAGTGGATCTTCTAAATTATGTTGATGTTCAAGTGCGCTTATAAGACTAATTCTTGCAACCTCTGACTTCAAATTTTTAGTTTTTCAGCAAAAGAATTATTATTTTAGGAAGAGAATACATTTTCAAGGAAAAACTGTTACTTCTCTCAATGTCAACATTGTTATTTCAATGCTTGTATTCTTATCCTTAGAATAGTTATCACCCTTCTTATATGATGATGATGATAACTGATAAGGGTGATATGGCCACAAATAAAAACACACAAACTTTTGTTAATAATTTTTCTATTATGAAAGTATTTTGTTTACATATCCTTTTTTTAAATCGGAATTTTTTCAAAAATAATATATTTTTTTTATTTTTTTTATTTTTTTTATTTTTTTTATTTTTTTTATTTTTTTTATTTTTTTTACTTATTATAAAATTTAATTATTCCTTTCCAAAAAAAATACTAAATAAAGATATATAAAGGAAAGAAATTCTTCTTCCACTATTTCTATTTTATAGCCTCAAAATGTTTGACAGTATTAACAATTTTATTCATTTTTTTCTTTCAACTTTTAAACTATTTGAATTTCGATTATGATGTGATAATCTTCTGTCAATTACTTAAATATTTCTTTTCTAAGAACATTATATTTTTATTTTAATTTAATATGCAAGATATATATATATAATATTTAACTCCATTTCCAATTGAGTTTCTTTAATATTATATTACTATTTACTTTTTTTTCTTTGGCACACGTGTCAAGAATCCATGTACCAGAAAAAACTTGGTGAACTCCGTCTCTACTCTTCTATACGTTTCAGAATTTTCCTATTTCAAGAAAACTATCTTACCCACTCCATTTCTCCATGTCCCAATTTGTATTTTATCTTTTTCAGTTTTTCTTCAGAATCCCTCTTATAAAGTTTTTCTTTGTATTTTGCTGAATTAATCTTTGGTGGCTTGCCCTTTCTGCTCCTTGCTCCTCAGTTCCCTCCACTTGAGTGTGTTAATCATTTCTTCTTTGTTTAACATAACCCCTTTTTGTCTTTCTAGGAGTAATTTTTTTTCCCTTTTTGTTGATAAAGACGCCTCCTTTTTGTGTATTACAGTTTTTATTTCTTTACATATATATGTATAGATGGCAAAGCTCTTTATGGGGCTGTGGCTTCTAGATCAAGGTAATGATCTTTTCTTGTGTTTCTGTGAATAGATTCTGGGAAAGAAAAAGTTTTTTTTTTCTTTTGCCTGCGCTGAGGTTTGCTGTTACTTTTTGCTTATAATTACCTTATGGATGGATGGATGCTTCTGTCTTGAATATGTGAAATTGAGGAGTTTAAAAGTAGCTTCTTTCTTTTTTGTGTGGTTGTTTTCTTAGGTTGGGAATGCTTTTCTTGGAAACTTGGTATGAGCCTAGTATAGCTAATAAGAAAGCTCTTAAACCCTCTTGACTTTGGATAACCAAAATGTTTTTGGACCTAGAGAACTGCAGATATTCTGTTGCCAAAAAGGTTCATCCAATAATTGAAAAACGTATCTCCCCTTGATTTTGCATATACTAGTCTTTAGAGCAGTTTTATTAACAAAAAGAAGTCCTTTAGAGCAATTCTGAGTTTTATATGCTGAAGTCATTGAAAAGCCACTTTTTTAAGGAACACCTTGGATGCAATTGGCTGCACCATTATACCATACAAAAGCTCCTCTCGCTCCCTTTCTATTTCATTAAGGAGTCTGGTCTGCCGTGGGATTGTGAAACAATGGACATAAGTTTTGGAATGTCGGAACGTGGGAAATGCTTAACAGGTGAGCTTATCAAATGGCTATTAGATGGTTAGACCTTCCAGATAAACGCATACATTCGACCTTAGATGTCTCAATGTGAGTTGATTTGTTATTTGTCGATCATCCTACTCTGGATATTGCTATCAACATGTCTCTACTATCAGATAAACAAAAAATGAAGGGGCGTATGCTATTTAAATTTTATGATATAGTTTTATTTTTTATTAAAAATGTTTCCACTTGTCAGTGATTCAAAATGCAGCATGTATGTTTTTTTTTTTGCTAATATTGAAAAGTTGATCTTATGAGTGCATGCAAATTTGAACTTTGTGGTGGAGAGACTGATATTCAGTTGTATTCTCAATTTATGCTGATTTGATTTCGTTCTGCCTGGTGATTTAGGTAAGTGTGGCGGATCAATTGTGGGAGTTAATTTCTGGTTTTATTAGTAGTCTTACCTAATTATAATGTTTCATACTTAATATGTTGAGAAAACAGTAGAGAAATGGTGTGATTTTCCTTGAAGAAAAAGCTAATTTATCTGTGTCTTTAAGAGAAAAATTGGTAGGCCTTGGTCATGCATGTAATGTGAAGTCATTAGCAAGTAAGGTTGATATTGAAATGAATATATCTCTGTTGAAAAGCTTTTTGTGTGTCTTAATCTTGTTTGCTCCTAATATCAAGGAGGCTTAAATATATTAAATAGGAGTACCACATTTCACCATGACCTTTCCTCTTAAAAATTCTGCTGTCTTGGAATTTATGAATGGGAGGTGAGACTAGGAGGGGTTGTGGAGACATTCCAGCATAAGTTTGCAAACGCTTGATATGCACAAATTCATGAAGCACTAGCAGGAATTTTGAGCAATTCTCATTCCACTTTGAACAGCTTTGCTTAGTCTCTTGGGCAGCATGCAGGATATAATAGACGCAAACCCTCCCATTAGTACCTAGTGTCTGATTGGGATATTTAAGGTAGATCAAGTTTATATCTTATTCTACTATTTAATCTAATATTTGGCTATCTAAATTTAGCTCAATCTGCTTTACTCATCATGTTTGTTTTTTTTTCTCGAATTACTTAATTTTTTTTCTTCACCTGTAACATTCTTTACTATCCACCTCATTGTCCACTATCTCTAGATGGAATCTGGCTGACAATAGTTTGGTGTCTCGATAAGAAAGAGGGCCTTTGAGTCAGCACAAATTAGTCATGAATGATTAAAAAATTCATTGCTTTTGAAATAGATTGGAAGGTGGGCTGAGTTAGCTCAAGAGAATTTTATACCTGTGCAACTCATAAAAACTACTACTATAGTGCAACAAATTGTTTGAATTTCTGCAGTTGGGAAGCTATAGCATCTTGCAGAACTAACTTGATAGAATCCCCAAAGTTGGATAACCTATTCTGCAATGGACTTGAAAGGTATATCATGGGTTGGAAACATATACCAAAATTCAAACTATGTGTTTGGAGATGGAAGAGGCTATGTACCAGGTGAACTTCATTCTTTCAAATATAGTTCTCTGTTCCCTATTTAATTATTGCATATATTGATATTACTTATTTCTGGTATTTCCTTGAGTTAATTTGCTTATAGCTGAAATTCTTCCCACCACTCAACTAATCCTCCTAGCCATGTGACTATTGTGCATCAAGGGAGTTCAGGAATGGTCCCAAGTAGATTGCATCCTGCATGTTTCTACTTTTAGCTGTTCGTTGGGTCTTTTTCTGGATACCTATGGGTTATCAGTGACTTGGATACTGAATGACTTGGTTGGTCACACCTTTTGCTGCAAGAGATAGACATAGGAGTTTGATTGAGGAAGCGCATAGAAAGACTATTGAGTCCCCTTCATAGCCCCTACTAACTCTTACCTTGTTACAGTTTTGTGGAAGTTTGGCCATATTACATGTTGGACCTTCCTCAAGGCTTATGGGAACAAAAGGCAGACATCTTGATGGCCCATACCATCAAAAAACATTCTTACTAATACTCACTGATGCTATATCTTAGCTTTGTACTTCTAGCTTTACCTTGACTTGCAAAGAAGTGCTTTTCTAGGGTAGCAGCACTGTTATTACTGTCTTATCTTTTATCAATGGCTGCACTCATTTCCTCAAATCCTCTCGTCTAGTTTGCTAGTCTCATGAAAAGTTGTAATTGTGTCCACCCAGACTCCAGAGTAGTAATTTATTATTGCGAGGATGACAGATGTCCTTATCATGGTATTGAAAGAGGGAGTGCACATCACCATGCGTGATTAACTGTTGCCTGTCAATTTTGTTTAGTAACGTCTCTGGATATGTTAAAAGGTTCTGAATTTGTACTGCCTATTATTCACCCTTCTAATTTTGACCAAATGCGTTATAATCAGCATAACTGAGACTGTGACAATTTACAGGACACTGTTAAATATGTCGAAAATCAGGTGAACACTGTTGGTACAAATGTCAAAAGATTCTATTCTGAGGTGATGCAAGATGTTCATCCCTGCCATATTGATCCCGTGAAAGTCGCAGAGCTGCTGACTTGTCTCTGAACCCTTATGCTCACTATGAAATTGACAAGAAGCTGAAAGCAAACTCAAAGGAGTGCCAGAGGTTTTAGTGACAAATTTAACGATGACACTCGAGTGATCAAGGGTACAAAATACAAATGCTCATTATTCATCATCTACTATTTAATCTCCTTGATCGGACAGATCTGCTAATGTTTTCTTTTCCTCAAATCTCAGGGAAAAGCAAAAGTGGAGGAGTCTATAAACGCCAAATGTTGGAATCAAAGAAATTGCTAGAGACAGCCGTCCAGCTAAGTCTGATGCTATCTGTCTTGCATCAGATGCAATAAAATTATCTTCAAGTGCTGAGGTTAGGGGTGGTTTTGAAATGGCATCAGACCATGTGACCCTGAATTTCAGCCCTTGCCTCAGCAAAGGATCTGACTCTGAGAAGCAGCAGCAAAGTTTGCGATCACATTATACAAACTAATGTTCCCGCAGCTGATATTTCAATTAATTCTGCAGCTTCTGTCATGATGTCAGTTGAATCTGTTGGGAAGAAGCAAGCAGGTTCCAGCTCTATCTCAGTTGATTGCTTTTTCACCAGGCTCTTGTGGTATACTGTCTGCAGTTTTCTTTTCTGCCTCCCTCTCCGTGATAACTTCTATATATTGGCAACAGTAGATACATGTACAGTTGAGTTGGCTTGTAATACAAGTTCGGAAATTAGTAGGTAATGTTCGAACAATGAATTAGCTGATGAGGAGATCAATGAGTCCCTGGAAGGTACTGGACAGCTTCTAGTTACTTTATTAATTGAAACCTAAGAAAGATCTCTCTCTCTCTCTCTCTCTGTTCCCATTTTGCTGTGTAACACTGATTCAAGACAGATTGCTGTCTGTTACTTCTAGGAAAACAATATACCAAGTGATAAGTCATCAGATGTTATGATTAACTACCCAAAGTCATGTTATTATAGCAGAGAATATACAGTGGATTGCGACAGTGAGTCACACTGGACCCTATGTTGTGTTATATTGAATGAAGTGTCTAATTGAACTAAATTGGCACAACCAGAGAGCAACTGGCTATCACAAAGCTATTTTCTCAGTAAGGCCCACATATTGATTATACCTCTGCAGTGCATAGTCATGGGAACCTGCAGGAGTCAGATGCTCAAGTGTGCTCCGGAGAGTTGGGAGTCAGTATGTCAGACTATGTCTACGTGACATTTATGTTTTATCAGCCAAATAAGGCTATGCAGTTTCACTTTCACCTTCTTTTCTCAAATTGAGAGAAAACTACAGTGTCTGCATCACTTTTCCTCCATACTAGCAAACAAATGTACTCCACGTTTGTGTGTTTCACCCTGTCAAGGAAAATTTAGAAGGTCCTTAGGTTGTCTTCCTTCTCCTATCCTATCCACTTAAGATCCAATGAATTGAAGGGATGTTTGTGAAACTGACCAGCATATGCCTGCCTTTAGATCACTATTGTTTCTCAGGATTATCATTTTCTCAATTCTATCTCTATGACACTGTTGGTGCTCTTTTACAGAAAAATCAGATAATTTGTCTTCTGCTATGTCCAAGTATGACAGCATTGAGTCAGAATTGGAAATTGTTGAGAAATTTGATGAATCTCAGTTGGAGGAAACATGTGTCCTGGTTGAAGAGGATAGAGCCATGTTCCACATGGCCCAGTCAAACAGAAGTCCTATAAGGTTGATCCTCTGTCTTTCTCTCTCTTATATGTTTCTTACTTGTCTTTATTCCTTTAATTCATTTTTTAGGAGGGGCATAGGTGGGGCTCTGGCTCATGCATCTTTAGATCTTTGTTGACTGTTTTCTGTTATATTTTCTCAGAAAAGCTCGGAAGCTTTCTCCACGAAAAGAGGTTGACAAGGTAAATATGAACAACTTGGAGCACTATATGGAGATCAACAATTCAACCTAGAGGCTGAGGACAAGGTGATGCCTGTTCTTGCCATGAATTCAGAAACAAAAATGTTGTCTGCTAATGACTGTCCGAATCTGAGTGGGAGATTTTATAGTTCGGATGATGCTGTAAGTAGTATTGTTGCTTTTCCAATCAATCTATGCATCCTAGAGAAACAAAGTTTGAAAGATGATGCACCAACCCATATATGAGGTATCCACTATTTGCTTTATAAAATGGCATAATGTATCAATAATTCTAGTAGTGCTAGCCAGTAAATAATATGTAGTGCTACCTTTGAAGAACCTAACCCATATATGAGGTATGGCCATCTTGTAGCCAAATTGGCATTCTCATGAATTAACATATATATGAAAGCCATTTTGAATTTAACTTGTTCTACGCCATTAATCGGTGTGCCCATAAATGTAGTTCTTCTACTATGTGATTCTTCTTGTTTCTAGTTCATAATTAATGTTCACGTGTGTATATCTGTACTAATAACTACCTAACCGCTGAGGGTGTAGAAGTTGCGCCCTGAAAAGTGGAACTTTTACTTATAGATCATGTGGTTTTCACTTGAGCATTCAATATTTCCTAGCTGCAGTTGCTGCAAGAATTGATTTCCATGAATTTGGTTAATCCTGAAATCACTGTCGGAAATCATGCGGATTTGGTCAAGTAAATAGCTATTAAAGGCTTCCTGTACATTTCGGAACGAGGTAAATGTGCACTGTCATGTCCTTGTCTGATGAAAAAAGTGCACTGTCATGTAATGTTTTCCCTGCAGGGAAGTTCAGTATGAGAAGTTGCACTTGTTGTTATATATCCCACATTTAGTGGTGACAAATGGGTGCATTGGATCGTGGGTTGGAATGGGCCACATGCAGAATCTGCCCATATTCATGCAGGTCGAGAATGGGTTGAATAAAAATGGCTGACTCCATTTATACATAAATGAGAAACCATTCTATATTTAGGTGAAATGTATCTCAAATAAAAGAAATAAGAACTATTTTGGTCAATAGCAACTTAGGAAAATGAATTCATGGCAAAGGCGATCACAGTGACTGATAATTTACTTTTGGAATTATATACAATTTAATGTCATTTAGGCCAACGTTGGGAATCCAATAGAAATATGAAATAACATTCAACCCGTTTTTTGACCCATTTATTGTGGGTTAAATACAGGTTTATTACGGGCGTGGTTTAGCAAATAATGGTGCTGAAATTGCCCCACTACTCCAGTACCCACACCAATACAGCAACTAATATAGCTCTACTGAGGGTAAATCTCTGATTTTCAAGAAACGAAATGTGATAGACTAGGGGAATCAGTGGGGTGATCCAAAACCAGAGATGCATATAGTAATCTGTCTATACTTAGGTAGTCCAGGCAGGCACTAATGGCTGCAGTCAGAAACCTCTCGGTGGCTTTAATTTTCTCTTCATCAGTTCTTGTCCTTTCTTTTTTGGCGTAGATTGATGGATGTGCATCTAAGGTGTGCCTGAGAGCTTACTGATGTTTAAGCATTCATAGGGACTCTATTTTTGACAATGTTCTATTAACAATTCCATAAGGGCTGAGAAAAATGTGTTACATGTGACGTATCTGTGATTGGTTGTGTTTTATTGTAACATCCATTTTGACCTTTGTGTTCTGGGGAAATGCTCCTGAAGAAAACTGTTGTTTTTGTCAAGTTAACATTCTGTTCTATCCAATTTGCCCAGGTTCTCATTGCCACCTCAAATGCTGATTCTAACTTCAGTTCATCAACTAACGCCCCCACTGGTTGTGTCCCACTGCATGCAAAGTCTATTTATTTTAACATGTTGCAGCAATTTTTCGGTAGTTTACTAATCTCACTTCTACAGACAGTTGCCTATATTCATCTTGATAGTGTGAAAATTCCTTCTCAGCTTAGAGATGTTATATTCATATACTTTTAAGAAAGTTCATTAGTGAAACTTCACTTTCTTAAACTCCCAAGATGCAATCTACCAATGTCCTGTGTTGAATACCATAATGTCAGCCTTGCCAATGCAGGACGCTAAATCGAGTGTCTCAGCCTTAAAATTTTAGGAGCATTTTTTTGAGTCGAACTGGACAAGAAACGTGGTTCCAGTAGAACTCCACAGTAACGTTGTAGTCCTAGAAAAGTGGAAAACTTGACTTTATATATATGAACGCTGAAACAAAGAGTGACTTAAAATCACATGTATTATAACATCAGACATGTGTGAAAGAGCAGAAAAATAAAATTCACGGTCTCAAGGTGCAGTGACATGTGCATGTGACCTCAGTACTATTGCACTGCGTGCCGGTGCCTGTGAGAGTACTTCCATTGGAAAATGAATTCCCCAAGTTGATACCTTAGCTTTGAAGATCTTTATAGAAGCCACTGCTAAAATCCAGATGGGCTCTTGAAGGAGGAATTGTAGAATAAAGAAGACACGCGAGAGATTCCCATTGGTTCCGGTTTAGTGAATCTCCAACTATGATGACCCTCTTGCCTCTAAGCCTCTTCAACATATCTCTGCCATTGAAGCTGCATTTGCTCATAACAAGAGAAAAGAGTTTAACTTTCCGTATACTGATCATGCAAAAATCCTTCATACTGTCAGTTAAAACCAAAATAAAGAAAGGGTGAACAAGAAATGAATGAACAATTTTCCTACTTTGGGACTACAGTCATGAGCTTCCCAAGACAATTTTCTATAGTCAAAATCAGGCTCTATTCTTCTGGCAGCTCACTTGTTCACTAAGGAACGGACATTGTGGTGCTTCAGAAAAGGGCTTTTCTTGATTCATAGACCCATTCCTTCCCTCAAATATGTTGCACTTATTCTTACTTTTTTCTGTATTCTATCCCCTTCATCTTCTTCTTAGTTTCAAGATTCTAAATTTCCAGGAGAGAAAAGCTACGCTTCAAAGACGATGCCACATTGTACATGGTATGTCGTATTCTGAAATGCTCTGCCTCATTGTTGTGCTTAAGGTATAGCAAGAAACAAAGCAGCTAATGAAGCTACCAAATGTGCATAGCATCCATTTCTGAGTGATTTTTGAGCTGGTTTCATGTTGATTGTGTTTCTTGTGTGAGGAGCAGTAACTAATATTAATAAGAAACATAGAACAAGTTGTTTTCTGGTAAATGAAGGTTCAAGGTGATAATTTGTGGAATTACTTGTAATATAAATTGCACTTTGTGAAGCTGGTGAACAGGAAAAATGGATGAGAAGTTAGTCAACTAACCTTTGCTTTATACAACTAATTGTCCTGAAAAAAATGACCTGAAACAATATTAATCATTTTTTCCTCCTTGCTAGTATAATTCAAGTGCAATTAACTATACTGTTATGTTACAGGCTATCTGTTCAACTTTTATTTATGTACGAAAAGTACTACACCATAATTTCATATTCTTTATGTGAGGTGATGTTTTTGCATTCTTCGTACTATGGTGTTATTCACAGGAAAAATCTCAGTGACTATAAATAGATAGACCTAAAGATGGATAGGGGAACATGCAGGTGCTGAGGAAATTCATGAAACAGGGAAATTGACCAACAGAGAGACCATAACATTTTAAGAAAACATTGCCAATTATATATTAAATTTATTGGAAAGGGTTTCCATTTTCTTTTGTGCTTTGTGTTATGTTGTCAATTTCCACTTTCCCTAATGCATGGAACAAACAGTTAGATTGATCTCCTTCGTCTTTTTTTCTTTATCATTCTCTTCATCTTCAAAATAACTTAATGCACAATAATAGTTTAAGACTTTTATAGTGCGACAATTAATGACTTTTCATTAAAATGATATAGTTTAGTGACTTTAATCTGATAAAAAATATTAGGTTTTCAGTTGGATTAAGTTAAATGTTTATCTGTGAAATTAATTCTCATTTTTCCGCTTTTGTCTGACGTGGTTTTAAAATCTATTTTATTTGAATTTCATTGCAAATTCGAGAGCTATCTTTTGAATATTAGCACAGTGGTAAGATTCACGTCAAACCTCTGCTAACCACAACAGAAACTCACTCAATCCTACAGCAGAAACTCGAGTATTTCCTTTATTACTCTTCTCTTCTCTGTTGCTTTGGAGCTACAAATAAATCTTTTCCTAAGAAAAACAAAGATTTCCATTTCAAAATAAGTTGTGTTTTCACCTTTTATTTTGTTTCAAAATAAGTGGCCTTTACCCAATCAAGAAGACATTAATTGTGTTCTTCCAATTTTACCCTTAGTTAAATAAAGAAAGTTTTACATAACCAAGAAATTACTAAAGTGTTACATTTTTTTCAAGGTATTTATTAAGGGTAAGTTAGTAAAAATATAGCTTACTTTATAGGAATGAGTAGTTTTCTTTAGGGTGTGCCCAGTTAAAGCAATTCACTTATTTTAAAATGGAGGGAGTACATATAAAAACTATATGAAAGGCCAAAGGTTTCAAAGTCATCAGCAATGCCTGTTAAAACATCCTGTCACCATGATTCTTCTATTATGTAATTCAATCATAAGGATGCAAGCTACTGACTTTTTTGCACTAAGCCGGCTAGCTCGTCATATTCTCCAATTAAGTCAACTTCACAATGAATATCTATGAGAAAATTTTCTCAGGTTTTTTCTTACTGACACACCAAAAAGACATTTATAGTTTGTGGATACTAACTTTGTTTCCTAGTGAATTGAAGTTTGACTTGGGAATTTCTTTCATGGTGATCGGCTTAGAAACTTCCGTCGTTAACAGGTACACAATTATTGTTCCTATTACCGATTTAATCTTACAATTCTGCTACGAAAAGAAAGGCTGACTAGGGAGTGGAAAGAATTCCTAAAATCTCCCGGTCAAAAAGAATGGTAGAACTAGTCTCATGAGATATGAAGAAGAACACGAGTCAATAAAGTCATGGCTGATCATTTTTCAAAAGATCTATTGATCAACATATTCTCAAGACTCTGTGTCAAACAACTTTGTCAGCTCAAATGCATCTCAAAAGAATGCTTCTACACACTTCAGTCCCCATTTCAAGAAACAACATCGCAATCAATCGAAGAAAAGGCCAACTCTGTCTTTATCAGCTCCTTTTCAAGGAGTAATCACTGCTCTTGTCCCAACCTCCATTCATCTTTCTTCAATGAACTCCTCTAATTATGAGCTGCAAGTTGATGACTATGAAACTATTGCAGAAATTGGAGATGGCCATTTTGTGTGTAGTTCTGGGCTAGACTTGTTATGTTTTTACCAAACTGGCTATGTGGGGAAAATATGGATTTGCAATCCCATTACCAAAAAGGCTCTAGCTTTACCCATTCTTTCTGATTTTGCTGGTCGAGCTATTTAGGCGGTGGTTCTTCAGCAAATGAGTACAAAATTGTAGTATCATTTGAGGGGAAAGTGGACAATTCTGATGATTGGGAACTCTATGCTGATTTTGAAGAACTTTTGTCTTTCAATATCCTAACCTTTAAGCTAGAGGAAGAAACAAATGTAGTAGGATCATGGAGAGACTTGTTAAGTTGTACACACAATATTCTGAACATGTCATCAACCAATCCACATCAATGGTTCATTTATTATTAGCCTTTGCAAAAGATAATACCTTTAGCAGTGATCATATGGCAATTCTGAAATGAACTTGAAAATGAGGCGTAAAGACACTCTGTCCAAATGTTCTAGCTTTGGGTTTTCACACTTGGCTGATATAAATGGACATCTATGTTTGGTTCAGAATAACACAGATGGTCATATGTTAAATATTTGGATGTTGAAGGCCTATGAGAGTGAAGGCTGGTGTCTAGATTTTAGTATTGAGGTTCATGAGAGGAGGCCCATAACTTCACTATTCTGGGGCATTTACCAAGAAATCTGTAAGAGTACTGGAGATGTCTTGATTCGGTCCGTAAAAGGTAACCTCTTTTGTTATGAAACTGATACAAAAAAGTTCAAAGAATTGCTGTGTTTAAACCAAGTAGATATAAGGTGCTCTTTTTTATGAGAGCTTCTTCTGAGTAGGCATGCCTGAAATTAGAATCTAAAAGTTTGTTTGTTTGTTACATCCGGTTTAGAAATGCGCTTTTGAGCTGGTTTCCAGTTGATTATTGGTGGTTTTCAGGTAAATTGAAGTTTGTCTAAGGTGTGATATAATTCTGTGAAGTTATTTATAATCTAACTGCACTTTGTGAGGGTGAGAAGCTAGTCAACTACCCTTTGTTCTCTTGTACTAACTACTTGTCCTGAATAATGATCTGAAACAGTTTTTACTATTTTCCTTTTTCTAGTAGAACCCTGCAGGCATTTATCAAAATGTTGTGGTAGTCATAAAAACATTTCATTTTCCCTATGGCACATATGTGAGTGTGATGCTTTTGCATTCCTTTGGCATTTTATGGACCTGCATTCCCATGAAAAATCTCAGTGACTATAAATAGATAAAGAGAGCTATAGATGGATAGTGCAACATGCAGGTGCAGTGGAAAGTTCAAGAAATGGGGAAATTGACCAACAGGGACTACAACATTTTTCAGCGCCGCATCGGAGGAAATATTTTTTAGCTTTTTCACGTTTGATTGTAGAAGCATTTTTGAAAACGTGTTTTCAACTCCTTAAAATGGCGAAATGACTTTTCAGGAAAACAAGGTTGCAAAGTTGTCCGTCCACGTCATCACCTGTACATCTCACCCTAGCTCACTCATCATAGCTCCCATCCCCTCCATCCCCATGCTCCTACTCCCACTCCTACCTCCCATAGTACTTTCATAGATTGTATATAACGTTTTGAACAAAATATTACTTGCGTACCAAATACAAAAAAATTGAGGAAGCTACTTATTTTGCAAGAAAAATTCTATAAGAAAATATTTTGTTCATACCAAACACACCCTTGCTTAAAAATAATTTCTAAATAAAGGTTTGTGTTTTTGTGATTTGTATATAATGAGTTTAGTTACTTTTAATGTGATGAAAACAGTTTTGCGCTTTACTGTTTGTGCTTTAAATAGGATCTTAGCTAAGCGAGGCTCGTGACCATGGTCGTGTCCTTCCAAAGGTCGGCTCGGTGACCGAGGGTTTGCGTGGAGCTGGCATAAGAACTACGGGCTTGGACGTCACTTCAATATGGCGATACATTTTATACAGAACTTTTACTGTGAGCGCACACACTAGGAATCATAGAATAATTGAGTGAATTCAATTTACTTAAACAATTGTTTCTGTATGAAATTTTATTTAAGAAATGACAAATGGGTTCATAAAATGATCAAATTGAATAATTATGCAAGTCTTTTTTTTTTTTTCTTTTCTTCCAGAAAATGAAAAAAGATATCATTTTCTACTATTATAACTTTGGAGAACTTTCAGCTATTAAGAGACGAAAGCTACGTTGAAGTGCAAAAAAGATGAAAAACCTACATGAATGATATGAATCATCAACCTACAAATGAATACTTGGTCCATTGGCCTGCTTTCCGATAAAAACCCATGGAAATGAGTAGTTCATATGGAATTGAACTTTGGATCTGCCCGCATTTGAAATGCATGGATGAAGACATGGTCTCTCTGAGTTTCATTGAATTTCTGATTTATAAGCATTTTTGGTTTATTCAGTTGCCATAAATACAAAAGTGTTTATTTAAAATTAGCCAAAACTTCATAAGTTCCACTTATAAACACTTTCGATTTGATTAAGTATTTTCCTATTTTATGCTTAATATTTTTTTTCTAATTTCACAAAACCTTCCGTAACACAACTTACTTCCTTTCACTTTGTATCGGTCGTTTCTTTTTTTCTTTTTTTCATATGAATACTTTCAAATTTATATATATCTGCAAAAGTTTAAGGTTATTTTAGTCCACCTAACAAAAGAATATTTTATTATCATTTTTTAATCAAATACATCAATTATTTATTAACAATTTCATCAATATTTTTATTTAAAATTATTTATTTATAAAATTAATTTTACCTGCTTTATCACTGCCATTTATCAACTAATCCAAACGGCCTGCAAAGTTAAATGATAGAGCTTATACACCACGTTAAAATTGCTTCTGCGAAGAGTACAAATATGTATGCATGCAATTTTCTTGGTCAAATTTTCACAACTCAAACTCAAACAATTTTTTATTTGAAACTTCACGCAATAAAATATAGATTCAAGTTTAATAATAACGGTTCAACCTCATCATTAGTGAGGAATTTCAACTCAAAATTGTTCTTGGAAGAATGATCAATATTGTTATTAAGAACAGGAGGTACCATGAGTTTATGGATTATAATACTCGATTAAGAAGTGATTATATTCACTAATGTCTAAATTGTGACTATGTTTTAAATAGAACCATAAACTGTGCCATTGGTGTAAATCTCCTTGATTTGTTGCTTCCGTCCAAAGTCCAAAAATGTCCGCTTGGAATTTAGCAAAAATCAAAGTAAAACTCCAAATCATCACGTGAGATTAGGACTGTCTTCCTATCTGTTGAAAGACTGAGCGAGAACATAAGACTAGGTCATTCTTGTAAATCAAACCGCCTAGAGTTGCAATAAATTTGAACTTTTATATTACTATTTTTGTTTATTATTCCGGAAAAAGCTTTATAATTCCAGAATCTTTGTGCAAATGGGATATGAAAGTGTCTGTATTCACAAAAATCCAATATGAGATCCTTTGCGTAAACTTATGACTTCCTCCACCTAATACATTATGAAATTTCAGCAGCCCAAAAATATTACAAAGTTAGTAAATGCAACCAAATCACATATATGGACCACTGTCCTCATTGTACCTTAAAATTGACATCTACTTAAACCGCAAAAGCACATATATACTGCAAAGTGGTAACTAAGTAGGCCAGCCCTTTACCAGAATCGCTCCATAATGATGGCTCACGCAGCCCAATTTTCAATTGCGTGCCTTTTCTTCTAAGGTTTCATTTAAAAGGGATAATACAACAAATAATTCAAAAATTAAATTAATTATATAAACCAAATTATTTCATATTAATTGTCTAAAATATTCAATCAGCATAAAAATTGAATTATAACTCGTGTTCAAGATGCCTGTATTTTCAGACATAAGATAATTGACAGAATCAATATACCTACTAAGATACTGTAATTGGCGGAGCAGATCCTCAAGATCGTTTCATTCGCCGACATTACGACAAGATATTATAATGATATCATGAAGTGATCGATAACTCCAAGTGCTATTCCCCGTTGACTGCATCCTCAATAGATATGAAATGATAAGATATTGCATATACTATGAGCCAGATTATTGCTATGCATCATCCGTAAATATTTACTGCTAAGGAAATAATTATGAGAATTGGGAGGAGAATGAAAATTGAACCTACTTTATTGAGTGAGTGACTAATCGACACTATTTAACACTTATAGACCTGATCAGACGCACCACAATGATTTTTAAAAATTTTCAACGTTTACTTGCATGGATTTTTTATTTTTATTTTTATATTTTAACGATTAAAACCTCACCTTTTTATCTTTGCCACAATAAATATGGGAGTTTGATCTACATGATGCATTTTATAATTATATAATTTTAAAAACTAACCTTTTAAAAATCGACATATTTTGTTTTTTTAAAAAAAAAAAAAGAAAAAAAGATTATCGTTTGAGTTTAAATTTTTTATACTGACCTTCATTTTGAAGTCAATCTTTTGTCGGTATTGCCCAAAAACCGACCTCCAGAGATGGATTTACCCTTTTCTCAAGTAGTATTTTGCTGTCCAATTTTTGCTTATGATCCTTGAACTCTACAAATGAACAATCCTCAAAGGCAACAATGACATTTTTAAATTTGTGAAGGGACACTTTAATTTAAAATAATATATTTTTTTTATTTTTTTTATTTTTTTTAGTTTTTTTAATTTTTTCAATTTTTTCATCATCATCATTATTCATGTCCTAATCAAAACAACTTGTTTACATTTTAAAAGTCATTGGTTTACTTAGTTGTCTATGCATAAAAATATGATTTTTGTTTGTGGGTAATTGTTAAAGAGTATTCATGTGAACCTTCTTTTTGGTGGCTGCTACTTTTTTCTTGTTCTTTTTTGCCTTCTTAAAATAATTTGTTTGGTAGAAAGATTCCATTGTCTAATAATATTAAGAAAAGAACACATGGAACAAGTTCTTTAAATGGTAGGGACCTTTAAAAAGTCTCTTCACAATATCACAATCCAATTATACTGTGTGTAGTAACAAGTAAAAACGTAATTTTTTATAAAAAAAAATGATAATAATAAGAAGATTTGGGGATTACTGCTAAATCTGCAGATGCATCCAAATAGTCATAATAAATTCCTTCGTACGTATATATACATGGTATATAATCAACTGACTTACTAAGATTCCGTATTTCGTGCAATTGTTTCTCTTGATTAGCACCCAAATTAACGGGAGGTTGTTAAAGCCGCGATGACGCTGGATTGATTGAAAGGTGGACATAAATCCATTTGAAGATATCAAAATCAATTTGTTATCAAAGAGTGTGATCAAAGCATATCATGTTGAAATCATGAGTGCAGGTCATAATCCATCACTAGTATTATAATTATTAAAGAATTCATCTTGTCTTGGGCCAGCATTTGTTAGAAAAGGACTGAACTTTTCCATTGTTTTAACCTTTTTTGTAAACTTGATGTATATATGCAGATGGGACGTGTAATTTTAAATTCTAAGACTCTAAATAAATTACTTATATATGTTAAATAGATTTTTTTACACAAATATATAATACGGACCAAAATTTAATCGAAGCCACATTCGTAACTAAACTTTACATCTAAGTTGTACATATAGAAGAATTTTACTAGTAAGGCACATGGAGGATGACAAGAATAGGACTAACATCATTACGCTATTGCCTTCCATTGAAGGGCCCTTTTTTTCTTCTTCTGTTTTTAGTTTATTTTGCCTTTATTACAACTTGAAATTAGGGTTTGAAAATTCTTTTAAATTGACACGCGACAAAAAGAAAGGAAGACAACGACAGATACTAACCCAAGGGACTATGGGCTAGCACCAAAAAATTGTTGGATAGAATTATTCGTTACATGTGTTAATAGGAGCAACAAACATTCGATAAAATAATTAAGACACGCATAATGTTAAATAAAATTATCTCTTATAAGATAATCAATTTTAAAAGCAATACAAACGCTTAATTATTCTAACTCATATCAAGTTAAATTATTATGCATTTAATTGTCCCAACTCATATTACAGAGACTATCATGCCCCTTAAATCATGATGTGGAACTCTTTTACACCCCTTCACGCGCCAGCAGGATATTTTATTTTTATCATGGGCTAAACATCTAAGAACAAAAACTGAGTGAAATTTCATACTCCGTATCAACTATAAAAGGACACCACGGCACGCCCACCTAAAAAAACTACCTTATTTATGAAAGACGTAATAATCGTTTGCATTGGTGGCGTTATCACCCATACTTTTTCCACGGTACAAGTTGGATCGAACACTTCCATTGTAAAAGAAAAAAAAATACTACTCATTGAGCAGCCTAAACTTGGCTCCACTGTTTTTTTTTTCTTCTCTCTCAAAAGCCGCCTCTGTTTTGTCTTTGAGAGTCAATTTGTTTGGCTTGAGCTTTACTCTCAAATTTAGAAGAGATGTGAAGACTGATGAAGTATCTCGAATCTGGTGACTAAGAGCAAAGCTAAAGGATAAAAAAGAATTCAATTGCATAGAAATTGGAGTAGGTAAAAATGGTTATATATGAACTGTTAATTTCCCTTTACATAAAGGAATATTCTAGTATGGTGATAATGGATTCAACAGAATATTTATAATGACAGCTTCTAATTCTAAATATGACGTTTTAGTTTTTCTTTTTCTTTTAAAAAGAAAAATATTCCTTATAAAGAAAGGTGGAGCTTTTATAATAGCAGCCTAGTAGGGAAAGTGTGGGGAAGAGTTGCATGAGAAATTCAACTTTTGTATCCGCTTAATAATATAAATAATTTTAATTTGAAAAAAATCATTCAACATAATTTTTTTTAAGTACACGTAAGTTCCAGTTATGATGTACACATGTATTAATTTTGCATATGAGATAAGAGCTTGGAACATTTTTAGGAATAGATATAAATATCTAAAAATTAAAAATCGAATAAATTAAATTAATTTAATTTTTAAAAAACAAAAAAAATAAAAATATTTTTAAAATTTTAATATTAAAAAAACTAAAAAAAATAAAAAAAATAAAAAAAATATGAAATTTTGATTTTTTTAATATTTATGATTTCTTAAAAAATAAAAATACTACATCCAACTCAATCTCAAAACTCATTTAGAGAATTATTTATATAATTGACATAATTGGCTTTAAGTTACAAATAGCAAGTTTATAACAATTTTAACATGTTAAGAAAATTCCTAATGCATTACTAATATGTTTTGAAAGAGTTTATTAATAATAATATTTATTTAACAAAATTTTTAAATTAAATTTAAATCAATAATATTTGCTTTGGTTTTTTTCATAAGTTTTCATAATTGGGCATCAATAATTTTAGCATGTTAAGAAAATTCCTTACGATTACAAATATGCTTTGAAAGAGAAATAAAATAATAATATTTATTTAACAAGAAATCGACAAAAGATTATTGAAATCTTTAAAGACCTTTAAGAATAATATTTATTATGAAATATTATTAAATATCTTGCTATTAAATGTAAATCAATTCCTCTAAGAATCAGAATAAAAATTTAGTATGTTGCCTTTTACTTAAAATTTGGCCTAGTTTGAATTAAACTTTAGAACACAAAACTTAAAATAAGTTATTTTGAAATTAAAAATAAAGTAACTCATTTTTAATTTAAAAGTAACTCATTTATAAATAGAAAATAGACCATTAATTATGCATAAACTGAAAAATCAACCGAATTAAAAATAATAATGCAAATCAAACCAAATAAAAGAAAATCAGTAAATTGAACCAAATTTTTAAAAATTAAATTTAATTATTTGTGTTTGTATTATTATTTAATTATAAATTAACGAAATCGAAAGTTTAAAATCACCTAAAAGTCATGCCTATAATTCACGGTTTTGCTTAACGTGGGAACCGTTACAGAAATAAATGCTGTGCTGCACGGCCCACTCAATCATGAAATGAAAATTGCAAATGAAAGCTTTTATAATCACCTAACAACCAGTAATTAAAAGCACCTCATGAGATAATGTGATTTTCTTTTTCAAAAAATTAATGCTCATTTTCCCCACCTTTTTCAAAGTTTATGTTTAGAGGCACTAATAGTGGAAATATTTATATCATCAGGTTAATTAAAATTAAAGTATTTGTCACTATCCAAAT
The DNA here is from genome assembly GCA_018107945.1 of Datura stramonium. NCBI lineage: Eukaryota > Viridiplantae > Streptophyta > Magnoliopsida > Solanales > Solanaceae > Datura > Datura stramonium. The sequence goes on from JACEIK010002491.1 coordinate 66,153, forward strand.
AGTCGTAATTAGTACTCACACTAGTTTTTCCGATGGTTGAACCAACATATCCCAACTTGTTCATCCCATTACAATATTCATACTATTAAATAAAAGACTCGTGAAAATAAAAAGGTCATTTTAAGTCTTATAAGAATAAAAGAACTGAAAGTCATCATACTGAGGACATCTACTTAATCATAGCTCCATTTATGGAACAAAACAAAATAAACAAGTTCATGTTTGGAGTGTAGACATCTTTTTCAAGAGGATTTCATCAGCCTCCTAAAAGTAACCAACTCACCCCTAATTTCAAGTAGCGACTTGTACGACGAGGTCGAGTGGAACTTCGGATCGCACCTTACAATTTCCAAAAAATAAGTGCTGTATAAGTAGCATCGCACGACTCAATATACTAAAGTAGGCATCATCAATCAACCTTGAATAATGTGATGCATGTAAAATGACAACATATATATCACTAAACAAATAGTATGACCTCTTAATCATTTAAAGGCTTAAAGCCGCCGCCACTAGATTAGGGCCTCACTGCAGCAATGACGGTTACTGGGCGCAGCCCGCACCGCGTAGGCGCACCTCGATCAAGATGACAACCTTAGATTTATCACAATCAATTCATCAACTTCGGAAATGCTTTAGGCATGGTTAAAACTCGACAATCAACAAATCAACGTATCACATGACTTATATAATCAAATCTCACAATCAATTCATCAACTCTTTCACAGATTCACACATACTTTACCAGAGAGAACAATTCATAACAATTACAACAATAGTAAAGTCCACATATGACTATGCATTCAAGCATTTCAACTCCATGCGGTTTTATATCTTTGAACCAACCCTCATTCTTCAGCTCTCCTACGATTTCATATCACTCGCAGACGTGCCGGCACACGCTCCATCACACAACCGTATACACTACACAAATATCGTATACATATGTCGGTCTATTTTTTGCCCTTCCAGTCATGCCCAATAGGAGACTCTAGAAATCCATGTACTATACCTGCGCACTGCTCTTTCATTCGCTCCTGCCGTCCGGCCTGTTCCACTCAAATACGAGCCAATAATGCGACCGTCGTTTGGATGCTCACCTCGAATACGAACCTCTCATTTAGGGTAGACACGTTATCCACTTGAATCTTTTTGTATCATATCCTTCCAATTAGCCTATTTACATGGCTATTTAGGGCATCACTCTAGCCCACCCTTCGGGGTTCGCTCATCACCACTCAAATCCATTCATGTAACAAGTAAAAATAAACACATGAACATCGTAGTACTAAACATTTGTATAAATGTTACAAACAATCACACCTCTAGTTTTTAGCCATCATACAACAATTCCACCATAATTTATAACAATTAATATCTAAAGACCAATTAAGCATGTTGTACATTCCACGTATGTACAACCACACATTTAAAAGTCTAACTCTTTATAAATCATAACCTACTTCAATCGGAGGACTAGGATATGTAGCTATTCGCCAGGAGCTTTGTATTTTTCTTAATGCCTCATAACGCTCAAATTTTAGAAACAAGAAATTTAAAGAATAATTCAATAGTCTATTCTTTCACCATAAAGGGTTTTGAAAATTCAAATCTACCCCATTCTACCCATTATCATGGTCCACTTTGTTATCCACAATTTAATTCTTCAAAACTAATCCCACAATGATCATTCCGATCTAGTTCATGGAGTTTTCTACCCTCAAACTCTTTTAAGGCGCTTTTAAGGTTATGTCTCAATTTCTACCTAGTTCTAGATCTCAACTATCGCATGAATAAAGTTCTACAACCACATTCGCCCTAGGAAGTGTTAATTACACACTTTTAGGCCTAAAAAATCAACACCCAACCATTCCCACTCAAGTCTCCATAGTTACCACAACCCGGCTTTAACTTCGAGAACACCATCTAAGACCACCTACCACTGCATGCTTGTTAGCAAATTGAAAAAGTAAAGAAAATTATTACTTAAAACACATCTGGGAAGAACAATCGCCCGAGCTTCTGGAAAATCACCCTAACCCTTCTCAATTTTTGCGTCTTAGAATAATGAGATGAAAACCGAAATTCTAACTTAAATCGTCACACTGTCTCCTGTTCAAGCCGTAACGGACCCACTTTGCTGGCCAAGCCCGCCACGCTGGATCCGACGACACTCTTTCCACTACGGCGGGACTCCACTGGCCATAACGGCCCTAATGGCAGTTGATCCTCGTTAACCGCAGCTTGAATTTTCGCACATATTCATTCTCAAACACAAGTCTTAAATCCAACTTTAAGCAACACTTCTCACGGTACCTTAAACGTAAATTAGGGTCAAGCTTCTCGACTTAATTTCCTAGTACAACATGAATGGGACGCTACGCACATATATTTTTTCCTCTTATTTTTATTTATTCACTATATTAAATATATAATTTATAAAATAAAAAAACAAGAACATATCCTACCAATTCAAAAATTATGATATTAACTTTTAAATTTTAATTTTTAATATTAATTATTTATTCTCCAAATATTGCCTTTTTTCAATCTCTAAAACTATATAATAATTAATATGAATATTATGATAAAATATATAATTTATTTGTTATTTTTATTTACAATAAATGAGTAAAAATGAACGAGGTATAATTTTAAATATTTGTAGTATATATTATTAATTTTTCCCCATTTCTATATACCAAGGATTTTTACTCAAATAGTAAACTATTTTATTATTTTTTTCATTCCAGAAAATACATATTTTTAAAAACTAATATAATAAAACAAAAACACAATTTTTTATATATAATAAAAAAAACTTTAGAATTAAATTAAAATATTTAATATATTATTTATATATGATTATACATATATTAAATATCATTTTATTTAATCTTATTAATTAAATAATTTATTCAAATTAACTCTTATTTTTTAATAACGAACGCAAATATAAATGAGTTAGAATTGTAATCCTCATTTGATGACTTCACTCACTAAATTCAACCCAAATATGACTTACTAAACTGTGGTAGGATCAGATTGGATCAACCTCAATATACAAAATCAAGTTTAAAAATAAAATGTAATTTAAATTTGAAAACTTAAGAACTTAAGAAAAATACAAAAGTTTTCACCCTTTTTCTTTTTCAAAAAGTAAAACAGCAAAAGAAGGAGGCAGCGCATGTTTGCCATTAATTTATATTTAATTCTCGCGTGATAATATATATGTTTAAGATTATAAGATTAAAAATTATTTTAATATATTTTATTTAATTCTAATTTAATATAATAAGATTCAAAAGTTTTTTGTCGTGCCAAATTAAAATCATACGAATAAAAAATAAAAACGGAGAGTGTTAATTTTAGGTCGAGAGGCAGAAGAAAAGGTTATTCGCCATTGGCGCATCCACATCTTGGTACGGCCTATACATAATGGATGAAGGGTTTTGACTACATTTATACTATCCTTATATGATATAATCTCATAAATGATAAAATAAGGGAAAATGTGCAAATATGCCCTCAACTTTACGATTTATAAATATATCCCGCTAAAAAGTAGTGGGCATATATACTATATTGCTCTAATAAATGGTGCATATATTTCATTAATACTAATGTTCATGTGATATTTTATCCTTTTCTTTTATTGTTGAAGGATTTAAAAAAAGTCCAAATAGAGTGCTAATTAAATGGTCGCCTTTATATTGCATCAACAACTTCTCCCATCACAAGCTACTAGTAAGGAAATTAGGTCCAAGACCATTTCTTAACATTAACATAACAGTTTAAGAAATCCTGAAACAGTTTTAAATTTTAAAATATCATGTGACTTTGAAAAATTACCTCACTTATATTTTATGACCCAACCCGACCCAACTAAAAATAATCACTTTTTATTCAGATCCTGACCTAAATTTATTTTATTGCATCGGTATAAAAGTGATTGAGTTTCTTTCATTCAGTCAGTCCGGGTTAGATTAGGAGGGTAAACAAATAGATGAGGTAATTTTAAAACCTACGTGATGTTTTTAATTAAAAAAAATAAAAAAAATAAAATATTTTTTATGTTTTTAATTAAAAAAAATTCAGCATTCAGCAAATATAAGTATGTTAATAAAAAGGACAAATATGTATTTTTTTATTAGACGACAAAATATATGCTTTAAATCACATTATCAAGAGATATATTTAACCCTTTTTTCCTAAAAATAATACTGTTTTATTATATTGGATTTAATCAAATAAGGTACAAATTTCTTTTTTTTTTTTAAATAAAATGGACAACTTAAATTCATTCATTCAAGAAAGTATATCAAATCCATACACAATACACTGATACAAAGATCTCAAAATTATATGGTAATAGTACTACATGTGCTTTGCTTCTTCCTCCTCTGCTTTTTCCTGTTCTCCCCAACCCCACCACCACTCCCAGTCTTTTTATATAATGTTAGTACTACCTTTCATTTGAATTTCAAGACCCTAAAATTGCTGAACACATGGGGTTTCTATTTCACTGTTATTGCTAGCTTTCAGTAGAAACAAAACAAAAGCAGGCTATGAGGATTTCTATTACTATCTGAACAAACAGCAGCAGCTCCATAGATGGTAACAGAGAGCTACTAGGAATTAAAAGTAGTGGTTGTAACATTTACAGATACCTGGGCGTTTGTTATTCTTCTCATACCTCATGGACTTTCTTCAAATTGTCCTTTCATTGACAATGAATTCAACTGCCACAAGTACAAAAGGCCTGATAACTTGTAAATTAATCACAGATGGCAACCTTTTTCTTGTAACCTCCCAAGGTTTGTAGTATGTGATTCCTTTTCTTTTTTTTTTTTGACTCCAATTCTGCTATGCTTATTGGTGTACTACTACTTGTTCTTAAAAGAAGAAAAAAATGTTTGATTTGCAGGTTTAATGGGCTGGTTTTCTTGGAGAAATATAGGGAAGAAATATAATGTTTGTGGGTGATTCACTGAGTTTGAATATGTGGGAGTCATTAGCTTGTATGATTCATTCATGGGTGCCACCCAAAACTGCTGTCATAAGGAAAGAAGGTCTTGCTGAAATTGCATTTCTGGTCAGTCAATTTTTAATTTGCTCTGTTCATGTTAGGCTCCTTTTGAAATGATTTATTCACTGTATTCAATCCTTTTCGGACCTCACTTATTGCTGTTGTCTGGTCACGCGAACAGAAAATCACACATTGTTCGCCATTTAAATATAGTTTAAAAGATAAATTTATTTTACTATGACCAAAAATAGTTTTTATAGTTAGTAAGAATTTGTTAAATTAAAGCTTCATTCAAATCTTATTCCTCTTTTTTTTTTAAGAAATGTTGGGAATATCTTTATTTAAGACACGCTGGTCTTGTCCTTGTCTCTATGTACGCCTTAGGTAAGGTAAAGTTCGGAATGACAAGTTAAATTTAGCCAAAACACGAAAGAGTAATTTTTACATTCATGGATCCAAGAGTGCTTGTTTCTTTGTCAATTTTAAGTAAAGCCTTGTGATAATTTTGGAAAGCATAAAATCGAGTAATCAAATTTAATATGGCATGAGGAATGTTTGGTGCTGAGGAAATTTTTTTTAAAATTTTTTTATGTTTAATTATTTAAAAATTAAATTATTAATGTTTTTATTAATATTTTTATAAGCTTCAAATTTTGAAAAGCTTATGTAAATATATGTGTAGTAGTTCCTACCGTTATACAACATAGGATGCTTAATTCATAATAATTGGAATAATAACAGCGCATGCTTTAGATTAAAAATAGCTAATTAGTGTTTTGGTTTTGATAAATTGGTGTTTTAATTGAAATTTGAATTTGCCAGTTGTAATAATGCTTTTAGGAATTTGTGAATTATTAATGCATTTTTTCAACTAATAATAATTATGGAAAAATAAATAAAGCCTGCAGAAGTGTGTTCTCAAGTTTCTACTTTATTTGCTGTTTGGCATAATAAGGACAACAATGTGGCGGCCGCTCCATATTTTATTGCCTTTATTTTTTATTTTTTTTCACAGGAAGTTTAATTTAAAGGAAAAAAAAAAGAATAAATATATCTAGCAAATCACCGAAACATTTATGAGAATTAAATTTTTTTGTCGGAATTTAAATTCTACTGGCCATTTACTTCTTTTTTTTTTTTGAACGTTTAAAATAGTCAAACATTTTAAAAGCTGGGTTTGACAAAGTAAGGGAAAAGAACACACGGCTATCATGACTAAATTTGAACACAATTTTCTTTTTGGAATTTAAAAGCTATATATTTGTCATCAATTTTGCCGGAGATCACGTCGGAATTTATTGAATTTCAAAAGTCAAAACTACTTTATTTTAATTTTTAAATATATTGCATTTTATTTCAAAGTTTTATATTCAAATTCATGATTAAATTTTAAAAAAAAATTTAACTATTAAAATACAAAACGAGTAGCCATATAAATTAAAATCGAGAGAATAGTAACTTTGTCTTGATTTTTTGTAATATTTTAAATGGATTAAATCAAAGGGTTTATCTTCTATGCACCAACTCCGCAAAAAAATCTACATAATTAAATTATTTTTTAGATAATTATATATAAATTTCTTGATAAATACGTAATTTATAGTTGGATAAAAATGGTAACTTGCAAAAATTTAAACTTATTAATGATAATATAGAAACTAGGGGTCATTTGATTGAAGACAAGTTATGCTGCTGGACTAGTTATTTAAGTATTATTTTTTTTATTTTTTTTATTTTTTTTATTTTTTTTATTTTTTTTATTTTTTTTATTTTTTTTATTTTTTTTATTTTTTTTATTTTTTTTATTTTTTTTATTTTTTTTATTTTTTTTATTTTTTTTATTTTTTTTATTTTTTTTATTTTTTTTATTTTTTTTATTTTTTTTATTTTTTTTAAATAATATATTTTAAAATTAATAATTAAAGAAAAATATAAAAATTATTAAATATTTATTTCAAATTATTTACTTATCTATTATACCAGATGAGCAGTTACAGTGTTTGGAATATATGGATTATTAAAGTTATGCAAAAGAGGCCACACCTACTTGTTACTATACTAGTGACGGGTTAGAGAAAAAGGAAGCAAGGAGAGCAAGACAATATGTAAGTTTGGTAGCCCATTAAATTACCTACTTCATAGTCTTTCTTCTCTAATGTTTACAGTATATGGCCAACAACACATGGACTCACTTCTTTACTCTTTCAAAGAGAATTTATAATTGCAGCGTTGCTTTTCCAGAAGATATAACTTTTATTTTTCTGGAAAACATCACACCTTTCTCTTGCCAGGTTTAACTTTTCTTTTTACCATGATGAAAAAGATATTTTTACATGTGCAAATATTTCATTGTTTAAGCCTTGAACTAGTAAGGCGGATTAAAATTTTAATGTTATTGTTAAGTTCTAGTGGTGGATGAAAGTAAATTATGAACTTATTATATGAATTCTGTGGAATTATTCTCTTATAAGTTAATTTTTGGGGCCGATGAGGCCAAACATCTATTTCTTTACGACGTAATCGCACTCCATTTCAATTTATGTTTTACCAATGTTAAATTCCCCGCCCGCAATTCTCAAATAATCGGTTTTGGACATGAGGCGGAATGGGTAAGTCCTGGCTGGCCGTGGATGGTGAGGCGCATCTAGCATTAAAAGTATGGGTTCACCTGAACCCATAACTTTCGATGGGTAAACTATATGTAAAAATACAAAGCTGAAATAAATGGCAGATATGAACCCATAACTTTAAAATACAATTGGTTCAATGCTATAAATCCTAAGATCAAACTCCATAAAATTTAAATCTTGGATCCGTCTTTGGTGGGATGAGGAAATTATGAACTCCTTATATTGATTTTGACAATCCTACCCACAGTTCACTGCTCGAAATAAACCCATTCATTTCTTTACCGTTATTAGTCCAATCTTCACTATTTTATACGAAGTTCATATTTTACGCTTGTTGGGATTTGTAGTGATTTCACATATAAATTTATACATCCCATATTGAAATATTTAATTATATATTTTTTCTTTAGTTTAAATAACTTTTAAAGTTGAATTTACGCTCTTCCTCCTCTTTCGATAAGCTTTTCATAGCCCTAATCGTACTTTAAGTTCCATCCGCCACTGATTGCAAGTGCATCAAAATTAGTTTTGCCAACTTTTTGGGGCATGTGTGACACAGGACTATGGAGTCAGACTGCTATTGTACTGGCACGCCTTACTTGGTGGACATGGTGAATGAAAATGTTGGAACTGTTCTAAAGCTGACTCATCAGAAGCGGCAACGCTTGGAGAGGAATGACGTCTTGATTTTCAACAGCTGGCATTGGTGGACCCACACCAAAAGTTCTCAGCCGTAAGATCCTCTCTTATCTTATCCTGATTTTTTAATTGAATAACTCTAAATCAAATAGTTTGAGGTAAGCTGAAGGTAAATGGGTCGGGTCGAACATTAGCCATATTGACGCCTATTAAATGGACCCATTTACAAGCAATGGCCATTGGCCCCTTCCAAGCAGGATTTGGTTCGACTCTCTTACCAAAAGGATTTGGGTGTGCCATTTGCCATTTCTATTTCGATTTAAAAATTACTCATTTAGCTTATCTACATCGGGTTGACACGCTAAACCGTTAAAGAACTGTTAAGATATTGGTTAATCGGTTATTAATCGTTATCAGTTCAGTTATTGGGTTAACCGATAAGATCTCACATAAAAATTTCATAGGTTTCATAAGATTGCTTACTGTAAAAGTCGAAACAAAAGAAAAACATATGGGGTTAGAACTAGCTCAATTAGAACAATCAACTTTAATTTAAATTAAAACACCATCCCCTTCACTTTTACCACACTCATTTCATCTTATTGTCGGATACTTCATATATTGAAGGCTAAAATTATAATTTAATAAATACATTATCTGCTATCGACGCACCTGTTAAAAGAAGTGGTCAAACCGATAATCGAATCAATAACCCAATAACTTAGTATAGTAAACCGGAGCAATCAAAACCATTAAACCTATAACCTAATAACTCAATTATCGGTTCTATTTATCGCTTAACCGTTAATTTGCACACCAGAGATTTGAGCGACTTTACAAACCTATTCCATCAATTGATTCAAGCTCGAGACCTAAGCCGATGACTTGGTCAACTCGCTGATGGCTCAGCCTAGGTCGGGTTTTGCATCGTCCACCAATAATAACCACAAATATTCGGGCAAGATAATTTCACAAATAAAATTTAAAAAGAGTAAGATCTTTACGTAGTGCGATTCTAAGAAAAATAAATGCAAAAATATTTAATAAAAGCTCATTATAATAATTACCTACATTTATAATAATCTTTTATATATATATATATATATATAATTGCAGTGGCATTATATGCAAGAAGGGAACAAAGTATTCAAAGACATGAACCGTTTGGTAGCTTATTACAAAGGATGTACATGGGCAAAATGGGTTGGACTGAAATGTTGACCCATCTAAAACTGTAAAGCCTAAGGAATTTCACCAACTCATTATGAGTAAGCAACAATTCTTTATATCCAACTTTTTAAATTAGTTTCAAACTTTTTTCTGCTCCCCAAAATACCAATAATTACATTTATAAGGTGTAAAATAAATTTTTGAATTTAACTGATCAAAATGCAAAATTAGTAAATGAACGTGTCATTGGTCACCTAAATATCAGTTAGGTGCAAATGAATTTGTGTCAAGATTGACTAAATAATGGGTATAAACCACCACGTCTAACTCTTGTCAAGTTTTAATTTTCTATAATTCGTTTAATCACCGGAAAAAGATTTTTTTTTTCGTTTTTCCATATTATATACTCTTTTTGTCTCAATTTATGTAATCGACTTTCCGCTTAGTGAGTCCAAAAAAATGATACATTTCTATATTTAAGAATAATTTAATATTAAAATATTCATTTCACCTTTAGTGAGATGATTTATAGCCGGCACGAATATTTATGACTTATTTTAAACCACAAGTTTCAAAAGTCTTTTCATATTTCTTAAATTCCGTGCCCAAACAAAGTAAATCACATAAATTGAGACAAAAAGAGTATCAAATAAAAAACGTTATTTTTAAAAATAGTCTTTCATGAATCAATTCGGACCACATATTTAATCTAAATCAGTTCAAAGTTTAGACTTCTTGAATTGGGTAGATCAAATGTGTGTCAAACATGAACGAGTTGCACGAATCATGTTGCTATGAACTAATTTTACGGCTTCTTATTACATAAATTTCCTTTGTTTTATAACATCCACTAATATATTTTATTGTAAAAATATCAGGGGAAAGGATTGGAATGAGCCAACAAAATCATGCAAAAGTGAAACACAACCATACTTTGGTATAAATTATCCAGCAGGGACAACTCCAGCAGCCATTGTGGTAAACAAAGTACTAAGCAGAATTAGAAAACCAGTTCATTTATTGGATCTTACAACACTTTCTCAATATAGAAAAGATGCACATCCAACATATTACAGTGATCACAATACTTTAGATTGCAGCCATTGGTGTCTCCCTGGATTGCCTGATACTTGGAACCTTCTTCTCTACACATCACTCATCAGCTGATCAAACACACACACAAAAAAAAAAAAAAAAAGCACAGGAGATTTGTGATTTGTGTGTTAGGAATTATTTGTTTTGACTTTCAATTTCTCATAATTGGGAGTTCACAAAAATAAGAATGGTGAATGAGTGTTTAAGGTGTAAGATAGGAAGAATTAGAACAAGATTTTTAAGGCATGAGAGGATGCCTTAATTATTTGTTGAATTGATGAGAGGCATATTGCCCCTTGAATTTGTACTTAATTTCTCTAGATTCAATTTATGTTGTAACATTATTCTTCATGTTAATTCTAAAGAGAAAATTGTGATTGATTAGTTTTGTTTTCATATTCGATTGGTTAAAAGAAATTGTAAATAATTGCATTAAATTAATTCATAATATATCTCAACGTCAGTGCATCAGTTACAATTCAACTTGAGAAAGAAAAACTCTAGAAAACTCTATGTGGAAGGGGAACAGAACTTAGCTAGACCACGCGCTAGCATGTTGCATCTTCGAAGGATATATATAAAATGGATGTCTTCAGAGAAACTCATCATTTTTCATATATCCTCGAGAGCGATATCTATTTCTCAAGAAACTGTCATCTTCTTTTGTAATATTATAACAATCTATCTCGATGTTATAGAATATTATGCGATACGAATGTAAGAATTAAAAATTTTATTGGCATGAATTTTAATTTTTGGGATGATGGTATAACTAAGTAAATAATTGACGAATAGAATTAAAATAAAATGGGGTTGGTCAGGCGAACCTCGCCATAGCAACAAATTTGTTGCTGCAATGAGACTGCTGCAACGAAGATAGTGACCTCTGCAGCGAGAGACGCAAACCAGAATTTCGTGTTTAAGTTATTTCACGGCCCAACTCCTATTTTAAAAAGGGTTTCCTTTTTAAAACGTCTCAGAAAAAAAATTAACACATTCCACCCAAGAATGGGAAGGTGTAGCCCTCCAAGAACACGATTCCACCATCTCACTCGCCAATATTCATCAAGAACTCTGGATTTGGAGCAAGGAACGAAATTCCACCGGTATAGGGAAGCAACTTGGCGTCGAGGTAGGTTGTAGCTTACTTGAGTTTAGACTTTTATTAGTGAAACGTATATGCGTAGAAATTGACAATCTAACTTGAATAAATTGTGTAAAGCTTTGAGAAGAGGAAAGCAGGTAAAACATATTTTTGCACGTATTATTTATGTTGCATGTACTTCACAGTAATTAGACCATTGTAGCCTTAATAAAGAGAGTGACTAGTGATAATAATAAGATGATCCTAAAGGAAACTTGAAGGAAAAGAATGTAGCAAAGTATTTAGAGCTTGATCCGTACTCCCTAGTAAAGGATTCGTGAACTAAAGAATTGTGTCTTGTATGGGGCAGTTGTTGTATTACTTTGTAAACTTGTGGAGTAAGGGGGAGGAAGGGGGGAGGGGTCGAATTGTTGACTCCTTATATGTTTGTACTTGTATGATCATTGTTAACTTGTGGAAATCTGTTTATTATGTATGTCTGTGATTGTGGTGTGCCTTTGTGATAAATAATATGTGTTTGTCCTTATTATATTGAACAAATGACTGAGCAAAGAGTATATCGAGATATGTTGATGATAATTGAGTAATACACTATTATTCTAAGATAAGTGGCTCATGTTCGATGTGAGCTTACGAATGAGTGATGATATGATATGAGTGGCTCGTGTTCGAGTTGAGCATCCGGATGAGCGATTGAATGGGAGCAGGTACCACATCGGTATGGTACATGAATTTCTATAATCCCCTACAAGTCATGACTGGATGGGCAAACATAAAACCCACTGACATGTGTGTACAGATGAGCGACAGGTGTGCGTGTGCAGATTTAGTATAGAGTGAGACTAAGGAGATACAAAGGCTATACAATTGTGATTCAGTAGGGATGAGATTCCCTAATTTGATATGGTTTCATTTATACTTGCAAATTATTGTGAAGACTCTTATGTCTGTTATTGGCATACATGTTGGGTATTGATTGACCTGATTTTGATATAATTATTTGATCATTATTATCTACTGATCTCAGAGGGTTTGGTGATTGTGTGTTTGTGTCCTTGCTGTTGGGTCGGTCTTGGTTGGTGGTGAGGATTTTGTTAAGCGAAACGAATAGGTAGCAAAAGCATAATAAATCCTAATAGTAAATTATTGTGTAATTGACAAAGAAACATGTGTATCTATGAAACTGCTGGTCATTTAGTAACAGTGTCAGAGTTCTTTATAATTAGTAGAAGTGAAAGTGAATGGTTACGCTAATAGCTAGAGACTCCTTCAAAATGATAATTATAGTTTTAAATCTTTCTATGAATCCGTTGAGGTAATATGATAAAGATACGATTAAGTGGCCTAAGTTGTGGAATGAGATTATTTATTATTGTTGTTGATTTTATATTGTGTTGCATGAATTAATCTTTGTCGGCTGATGATGTCTACTAGTACATGCAGTGTACTGATATTAATCTTGCTACACCTTTTATGGCGTGTAGGTCTGTGACAGGTTGTTGTCTTTAATTGTCTTTACTCTGATTAGAGCTCTTGTACATATTTTCTTTCCCAGACAAAGTTGTGTTCTTTAATTGTCTTTACTCTGATTAGAGCTCTTGTACATATTTTTTAAAAAAAAATATTTTTTTTAAAAAGAAAATAGAGTTGTTGTACAAGTTTAGACTAGATCCTTGGGTAAAATATTATTTGGGATTTCGAATGTAAAAATGGTATTTCAGCTATGTGATAATGTTTAATTTTAAAGATGATTTTATTGAAAAAAATTGGGTTGTAAAGGAGTTCTCCTATTGGATTAGAGTCAAGCATGTGCTCGCATGATCTGCCAAATTGGGTCGTGTCAAACATTTGTATCGCATTCTTTGATTGGTCAAAATTTTTAAAAAAATATTTTTTTTCTCGAATAATAAATTTCTTTAAAATGAGAAAAATGTCGTACAAGTTTCGCAAGTGGCAATCCATATTGATTATGTTCTCTCCACCCCCACTCCCAATGCACCTCATCTTCCACCCCACTCCAGTAGCCCTCATTCCCATTACCCCACACTCCAACCCCTGTTTGCACCTCCCATTGTATTTGTCTAAATTATATATAAACACTACAACACGATGTATTTATAGCTTACAAAATTTAAGCTATGAATTTTAAAATTACAGTTATCACCTAGTAATAGCCACAAAAATGTGAATTCGTAGCTATCTATATATTCCTAAAATTTCTTAGCCACAAAAATCAAATTGACAAAATTAATATCTCATTTTTGCTACAATTGCTAACAATTAGACAATAATTGCCTAAATAGTTATAACTTTAGTGCTATAATAATGTTTCGTAGTTGATCATAAGTTTTTACCGCACTATAAAAGTTATTATAGCAATAGTAACTTTTTTGCCACAGTAAACTATTTGAAATAAAATATTATAGATAAATAACTATTTTTGCTTCAAGTTATAAAAAATTGTGGCAATGGTTAAAAGAAACCACTAATTTTTTTCTATAATAAAATTTTGTAGCTAATTATTAATTTTTGTCACGAGTTAAAATTTATTGCAGTAATACTAATCTTTGAGCCACAATAAATTATATGAAAAAAATATTGTAGCTCAATAAATATTTTTATTTCAAGTTATAAAA
>JACEIK010002491.1:96204-116661 GCA_018107945.1 Datura stramonium
GTAAAGGTGCTTTCCCTGTGAAATATTTAAGTTGCCTTATTTTTCATTCAAGAATTTTTCTTTTTATGATAATGAACTGATTAAAAAAAGTCAAGGACAAACTTCAAAGCTGGAAAGGTAGATTGTTATCATTTAGAGAAAAAACTGTTTTAATTCAGAATGTGTTACTGGGTGTTCCGATTTATCTACTATCAACAATGTTGCCTACTAAATACACTATAAATGAAATCCATAAAGCTTTTGCTAGATTTTTTTTAAGTAATAAGGCTAAAGGAAGGAGCAGACACTGGTCAACATGGATAAATTTATGCATGCCTAAGAAATAAGAAGGGTTGGGATTTAGATCTCAGTTTGAGGTATCTAAAGCTTTATAATTTGCTAAATTGTGGTGGAATTTCAGGACTACATGTACTCTATGGTCCAACTTCATATGGAATAAGTATTGTAAGAAGGAGATTCTATCTCTTATTCAGTGGAAAGGAGAATCATATGGTGGGAGCCTAGAAGTGGTAATGCCAACTTTTGGCAAGACAATTGGACAAGATTAGGGCCTCTCCAAAGAATAGTTCCAGAAACCTTCTCTACAGACCTTTCTATTGATACGGTTGGGGAAATGTTAATAGATGGGCAATGAGACTATCAATTATTACAGACAAAACCGCCTCAAAATCTTGTAAAGCATATTGTAACTAGCCTACTTATGGGATTACCAACAGAGGAGAAGGATAAGACATGGTGGCTATTGAATCCTAGAGGCAAGTTTACTGTTAAATCAGCTTGGGAGGCAGTGATAGTAAAGAAGGAAACATCCTGGTTTTATAAGAAAATGTGGTTGAAACTAGTTTCATTCAAAATGACTTTCTGTCTATGGACGGTATGGAAAGATAAGATTCTTGTGGATGAGATTGTGGCTAGGAGTGGATATAACATGATTTCTAGATGTAGATGTTGTTTTACCCACAACAAGAAACTATTGAACATTTATTTATACATAGAGAAGTTGCCAGATCTATTTGGAAGAGATATATTGTTGTTGCTGGCTATTGGGACCAATGGTGCAATTAAAATAGGTTATTCATGCTCGGTGGAAAATAGGGAATGATTGCAAAATCCAGCAGGTAGCCCAGTGTGTTCCAGCAATTATAATCTAGCACATATGAAAATGGAGAAACTTGGTGGTTCATGAAGGTCGGATGTCTTTAGGGAGATTAATATATGAGATTGATACATCTCTATTCTATGTTGTTAAAAGGGGGGTTCCTGGAAGGGTTGATGTTCCATCTATATGGAGTCACTTAGTTAAATTTTTAGAGGACAAGCCAAAACAGATCCCATGTGAAACAATTTGTTGGATGTTTCATCCAATGGGAATGAACAACTGTATTATAGATGGGGTTGTTAAAGGGAAATCAGGGCCAAGTGTTTGGGCCTTTTGTGTAAGAAATCATAGAGGAGGCCTCATATATTCTAGTGCAAGGCAAACTCCACACACTGACAGTCTGATGGCAGAGGCAAGGGCTATAGAACAGGCATTAGAGTATTGTTTAAATCAGAATCTATTACCTCTGATAACAGAAACTGATTCATTAATAATGCAGAAGGTTATTGAAGGGGAGTAGGAGAGTCCATGGGGAGTGAGCATGATTGTAAGGAAACCGATGGAGTATAAAAGGAGAGGAGCTATTCAGATATAGCACATCAAGAGGGAATGCAATTAGGTAGCGTATTTTTTAGCTAACTATATTTTCTGTATTATAGGTATAATTCAATAAAATAATTTTAGAGAGCTACCAGTAGGGGAAAAAAAGCTACTCAACATAGACAAGCAACAGATTCTAGCACTCAGAATAAGGCACAAGAAGGGGTAAATTCATAATAAACAGAACGCATGTAGATCATACATTGCATATAGTTCTAAAAATTGTAAGACGATAAAGTAATTCAATCAAAATTATTTTGGACAAACAACTAATAGACATGTGGTATCAATCTCTTTAAGATTCAATCTGCTAGAAGGAATATATTAGAGGTTAGCATAGACAAATACAGTGAATATGTGTGTCACAACCCGAGTCTACATCCTAGCACGACATGGTACTTGGTGCCATAAGTGACCCCAAGTTAATCCATGGATTAACATCACATTGGTATACTGAATTAAATAAAAGCGTAAGCTGAGAAAAACATAACTAAATAACTTTCTCAAAAAACAAGAAATGTCTGATAAGGTACTGAAAATCTATGCAACAACTGCAAAACATACTGAAATAATACTTTGTCTAAAATCCATCTAAGAGCTGACGAGTTTCTGGGACAAGTCTCCAACTAACTCTAAAATCTGAAAGCAAGAAACTGAAATAGAACTAAATCCTCGTCCTAAAAAAATGAGGACTCACAAAAGATAATCCTGCTAAATTCGTCTAAAGGGAACTACTGACGATGTTGTGACTGAGAACTTGCACTTGTATCATAATACGATACATCATGGAAAACATGCATCAGTATTTTGCATGTACTGAGTATATAGGATGTAAGTAGGAATAGTACAAATACACAATTGAACTGATAAACACCGAATATAACTATAGGCAGGTACTGACTAAGGATCATAACTACATACTGAAATCAGAATAACTGAGCTAAGCTGAAAACTACGACTGTTCTGTACTGAGCGGTATTGTACTATACTGTGGAAGAGACTATAACCGACATGTAACCACATGAGCTAAACATGGAGTTCGATGTATATCTTACATCGGAGAAGGCCCACTATACCTTGCTAGGGTATAATAGCTGAACTAGATGATCACTATCTGATGCCCATTCGGGCTAAAACCTACAGTAGCAACGTAGTTCTAGGATCCTGGGTGTGCTGAACCCCCGCCTGCTCGGTGCTAAGTTTACTCCCACTGGAAATTTCTAACTGTGAATACTATGTTGATAACTCGAACCTGATGTCCCAAAGCTTAAGTCAGGAATACTTATTTGGAAGTAATCTAAGAGTTTGAAAGACCTGAGAACTGAAACTAGGGGTTCTAATACTGGCCAAAGCTTCTTTATCAGAAATCATCGTAACTGTCTAAAGAACACCCTGACAACTGATAACTGAGACTGCAGAGTTTTAATGAACTCCTCAAGAGACTGAGTATAGTCAAATTGATCAGCTGACTTTTCTGTATGAAACTGAAAAGGCTAAGTACTGTCTGGGACTAAACAATCAATAATTCAACTTTTTGGATAATCAAACAGAACTATTATGTTGATTTCAAGAACTATCAGAATCAAGCAAGGTTTGTATCTGTAAAATTATGCAAGACTCTTCATATTACATTTACAGACTAGGGCTACACACATATTTCATGGAAAGAGATATCAACATAAAGTATAACTAACTACAACCTTCAAGAATCATGAAAATTATAACAAGAAGGAAATTCGTATTAGACAACCCTAATATTGATTCAAAAGGGCTAGAACTGATAAATATTTTAGGAAGGTTTTGGGGCACACGGGAAGAACAAGTTTCCTTGTTGAAATCCCATATGCCTGGAGTAGAGATTCCCCCTGAGAGATTGCTTGAGAAATCTGAGGAGAATTGAAACCCTTAGTCTTGCTCTGTACTTCTAGACTAAGTTTTTCTACGTATTGAATTTGAGAGAATGATAGAAAACATCGACTAACTCCCTGAATCCTCCTGAAAATAACCCCAAAACGACATGGTGTAGGTATTAAAATAACAGGAAGTTACAAAAATGCCCCTGGAATTCGGATTGTTAAAATCTCACTGTCAGTGACCACGAGTGACCTAATAAGTCGTTAGGTCACTGGACAACTTGTGGTCCTCACCCGTTGTTGCCACTGGAAATTCCCACTTTCAACTCAGCACTCTGACCACGACTCACTTCATGAGTTGTGAGGTAACACTATGACTCGTGGCTCCATCCATGGCTACCCCCTGAACACGGCTCGACACTGGCTTGCCACCCACTTTACGAGTCACTTCACGACTCATGGAGTACTTCACGGGTCACTGGACGAGTCGTCCTGTGACCTGGGCAACATTTTCCTGCTTTCTCCGTTTAAATTCCCGGGTCTAATCTTAGAAACTTTTAGGGTGTTACAATATATCCCACTTGGGAATATTCATCTTCGAATGTAGGCTAGATAAACTAAAAAAATTGGGAAATGAGCTGAAATCCCCAAATTGAAAACTATTAGTTGATTTCAGAAGGAGTGACTGACTCCGGACTAATACAAGCATACTAATTGAGTTGATTCAACTAGGGTGCATATTAAAAACATGAATATAGATAGTGATTATGGAATTGAATGGAGTATTGGGGAGGGATTTAATACCTAATGCTGAAGTTGAGCTGGAAGAGAACAAATGAGGGTATTTAGCCATCATGTCTGCTTCTGCTTCCCATGTAGCTCCCACAACTAACTGGTTCTTCCATAATACTTTTACTGAAATGACCTCCTTGTTCTTCATCTCAACTAGAATTTCTTTGTAAGAGAGGTTGTCCTTTACACCAATACTCTCTAAAGGAACTACTGAGGTCAGATCACCGATGCACTTCTTCAGCAATGACACATGAAAGACTGGATGCACCGATGCTAACTCTGCAGGTAACTCTNACCCTTAAGAACAGGGGCAATCAATCTATCATCGACTGAGGTCAGATCACCGATGCACTTCTTCAGCAATGACACATGAAAGACTGGATGCACCGATGCTAACTCTGCAGGTAACTCTAACTCATAAGCCACCTTGCCAATGTGTCTCAGGATTCTCTAAGGTCCCACATATCTTGGACTGTGTTTTTATTTCTTCATAAACCTCATCACCCCTTTCATAGGTGAAATCTTCAGATAAACCCAATCATCTATAGCGAACTCTAGCTCTCTTCTCCTCACATCTGCATACAATTTCTGTTGGCTTTAGGATGTTTTCAACCTTTCTCTAATAAGATGAACCTTTTGCATAGCCTCATGAACTGAGTCTGGTCCTATCATGGTAGCTTCACCAACTTCAAACCATCCTATAGGAGATCTACACCTCCTACCATACAATGCCTCAAATGGGGCCATCTGGATGCTAGAGTGGTAGCTGTTGTTATATGCAAACTCAATGAGAGGTAGGTGATCATCCCAACTGCCCTTGAAGTCAATCACACAAGACCTCACATATCTTCCAAAGTCTAAATAGTCCGTTCAGCTTGTCCATCCGTTTGTGGGTGAAAAGTTGTGCTGAGATTGAACTGGGTGCCAAGTCCCTTCTGAAATGATTTTTAGAAATGCGAGGTGAACTGAGTATCTCTATCTGAAATGATGGATAAGGAAACTCCGTGTAGTCTGAATAACTCTCGGATGTACAGTCTAGCATAATTCTCAGATGTGTCGATAGTCTTAACCGGTAGGAAATGTGCTGACTTAGTTATCCGATCTACACAACCCATATTGAATCATTATGTCAGCGAGTACGAGGTAAACTTGTGATGAAGTCCATATTCATTTCTTCCCACTTCCATCTAGGAATACTGATATCTAGAGTCATACCCTATTCTCTAATGTTCAACCTGAACCTGTTGGTTGTTTGGACACTTAGCTACAAATTCTGCAATGTCCTTCTTCATGTCGCTCCACCAATAGATTTACCGTAGGTCCCGATACATCTTAGTGGAACCCGGATGAATAGAATACTTGGAGCTGTGTGCTTCTGCCAGTATTCGCTATTTCAAGTCGTCTATATCTGGAACACACAATCTGCCCTGGTAACGAAGCATACCATCTCCCCCCTTTAGAGAAAGCCTCCACCTCTTTTCTTAGAACTGCTATTTTTAGCTTGAGTAGTATGGGGTCTTCATCCTTCTTTGACTTAACCTCCACTACTAGTGAGGATTCTGACCCACTCCGGATTACAACTCCGCGCTCAGTTGAATCAACTAACTGCACTCCCAATCGAGCTAACCTATGGATATCTTTTGCTAGTTCTTTTTTTCCCTCTTCGACATGAGCAACGTTTCCCATATACTTCCTACTTAAGGCATCAGCCACCACATTGGCCTTGCCCGGGTGGTATAACATACTCATGTCATAATCATTCAATAATTCCATCCGCCTTCTCTAATGAAGGTTCAATTCCTTCTGACTGAACACATATTGAAGGCTCTTGTGGCCAGTGAAAACATCCACATGAACTCCATAGAGGTAATGCCTCCTTATCTTCAAAGAAAATACCACAGCCTCCAGTTCAAGATCATAAGTCGGATAGTTCTTATCATTAACCTTGAGCTATCTGGATGTATAAGCTATCACCTTACCTCGCTGCATCAATACGAAATCGAGGCCAGCTCGGGAAGCATCACAATAAACTACGAACCCATCTGTTCCTTTTGGCAAGGTCAAAATCGGAGTTGTAGTGAGTCGAGTCTTCAACTCTTGGAAACTCTTCTCACAAGCATCTGACCACTGAAACTTCATGTTTTTCTGAGTCAGTTTGGTCAAAGGGGATGCAATGGAACAAAACCCTTCCACAAACCATCGGTAATAACCGGTTAAACCCAAGAAACACCTGATATCTGATGGGCAAGTGGGTCTTGGACAATCTTTTATCGCTGCTATCTTTTGAGGATCTACCTGAATACCTTGACTTGAGACCACATGGCTGAGGAAAGCCACTAACTTCAACCAGAATTTACACTTATTAAATTTAGCGAACAACTAACGGTCTCTGAGAGTCTGCAACACTATCTTTAGGTGGTTAGCATGATACTCCTCATCCCTAGAGTATACAGAGATGTCATCTATTAATACAATGATGAACGTGTCCAGGTATGGCTTGAATACCTTGTTTATTAGATCCATAAATGCTGCAGGAGCATTGGTTAGTCCAAAACTTAGCAAACTCATGCAATTTAACTAATCAAGAAGTCTGATATGAATTTCATCCTTCCTCAAATATGTGCCCTCACAATAAGAGAGATACCCATTTTCACTCACAAAATTTTAAATTATTACATGTATGGGTATATGAATAAAATTACACTCACTCTCAAAATGAATTAACATGCACATGCAATGACCCATATGCTTGCCCATAGTGTATTACTCCACTAATTCAGGAATATCTAAAAGAAAGATCAATAGGACTTTCAAGGTTGTAACATAAGCTAAGGGATAGGTAGCTACTATCCAGGCCAGTAATAGTGACTATCTTCCCTAAGCACTTTTAATACATCACAATTCACTCATTAAGCACCTTCTCTTCTTTTACTCCACCTCTTGTTCTATTCAACTCATAAATTTCCTCTTTTGTTTCCCTATTTCATTAAGAACACTTATCATATTAGTAAAAAGTAATCAAATATTAGACCTGTTCTCCTACTTGTGATCTTTTACTCCTACCAACACTTATGTGTCACGCTCCACCTTGGGAGGCGTAACTGGCACCTTGTGCCACACTGGAACTTGGGATGACTTGGCTGGGCACCTCAAGTGCCTGCTAGCAACTTAAAAACAAAAAGCTATATCTTGGCTGTAAACATAGCCTCGGGACGACAAGGCCACACAACAAACCTATAAAGAAACAACTAACCCAACAGTCAAAATAATAAAAGAATTCTATGCAGGCTGACAAGACCATCATATTGTCTATGTCATAACAAAAGGAAAATCGAAAGTCATATTAAACTATAGCCGACAAGGCTGCTAATTGATAGCTAACCAAGGCCCCACATGGCCAACACACAAAACATAACATACATAGGCCACACGCGGCCAACAACCAACAAATAAGAACTGTAGTTCGCAAGCCTCTAAGAGTGGAGTAGTGGTCGGGACAGGGCCCCGACCTATCCAAAAGTTATACAACAAAATGAGAAAACCTTTCTAACTGAAAACTCTGGAGAAAAGGAGTTGACTGATCTGCTAAACCTAGATGACTGCTAAGGAGGTCCTAAAACACATCTGTCCATACCTGCAGGCAAGTATGTAGTGCCCCATAGGTGGGCGTCAGTATAATATGTACCGAATATGTACGGCCGTAATAAAAGCTGAACAGAAGTTGAAAAAACTAAAAGTAATCAATAAGAAGGATAAGAGTTTTAAACTGAATAGCCTCACAATCTGAAGTATAGCTAACAAGTAAGTGTACAAACAAGAACCTCACCTGGCCCCCATAAGCCTGAAAGGTACAATCAACACAGAATAACCTACCTAGGTCCCGATAAGCCCTGACAAGTACAGTTCAATCTATATAACCATTACATGGTCAATATGATTCACCAAGTTACTATAGCCAACCTATCTGGCCTCTAGGTCTGCAACTAAGCCCGCTGGGCTCCTGTAACTGTGTCTGAGCCCTTTGGGCTCCTATGATTGCACCCTGGGCTCACAAGGCTCGACGGAGGGTCAGTAATGTCGTTATGTCATAAAAGAAGTCCATTCGTGAATGGACTGTAATACAACCTTGTAGGCCTAGACATAGCTCCTCCGAGCGATCTGTAGCCCCATAGGCAATGACACAGTTAGCAACCCTGAGGTTAGTCAACGGAAGGCTATATTAGGTGGGGTCTATCCAAGCCGAAGTACTATACTTTAGTCGCAACACTACTTGTAGCAGCTACATGCTCACAACTTAATTACAAGGCATAGGTCGCATCAACTATTCGACGAGGATAACTTTCCAAAGAGGTTAGCCTTAACATACCTCGAATGCCGATTTTCATTCACCCAAACAATTCCAACCTGAAACTGGTAATCCCACCAAATTACAGCCCTTACGCTGAGAGAAAGAGGCTGTTTTCAATTATAGGACACGACTAATAACAATATTCTTTCAAAGATATTAACTACAACTCAAAGTTCGTCCAATTCAGCCAAAAGCTTACAAATTCTCGAGAGTTTAAAAGGTAGAAACACTTACCTATCACATGTAGGCACTTAGGACACAATTAGAAGTGATTTCTACAACTTTTACTCGGCAAGGCTCCAACAATCCGAGTGAGATTTGAAGAAATAACTCCATAGGGACGTTCCTCTTATGTCTGGAACACGTTATCCAAGTCGAATTATAAATTGGATAAAGTTTAGCAATGTAATTTGGCAGAGAATGAAATTGTCGCTCAAACTCGCTCCTCTGTTTTGGGGAAATATTGAAAATGAATCACTTAAGTGTTGAGGGAGTTTATATAATTTGAGGCAGTGGGGGGGGGGGGTGCGGCACGCCAGCCAGAGCGCCAGCATACGGGCACAACGCACCAACCAGTGCGCTGGCATGGCCGCGTAGCACGCCACCCGGTACGCCCTGCCTCCGGCCCTGACCTCCTACTCACTTGACAACGTGCTTGTATGTTCTTTCCCCAAGCCTTTCCTCGCATGTGTCACACTCTAAAACTCTCAACATA
Organism: Datura stramonium; assembly: GCA_018107945.1. NCBI lineage: Eukaryota > Viridiplantae > Streptophyta > Magnoliopsida > Solanales > Solanaceae > Datura > Datura stramonium. The sequence continues at coordinate 105,612 of JACEIK010002491.1, forward strand.
CATACAAATGCATCGGTTAAATGATAGAAACTTACGGGGTGTAAATTCACCCCCCCAGGAACATTCTTCCTTGAATGTAATCTTAAACTTAAGAGAATCAACTCCTATAACCATTGTCGAAATAATTTCGGCAGTCTCCTCTGTAATATAGGCTATCCAAAAACCTGAAACACAGAAAATTCCAACATAGGCACCTCATAGGATGCTACAAACAACTACTCCATAACATAAATGTGAAAAACTAATAAATACTGATAATATAAGCAACAAGACAATAATTGAATAATAATCTCACCTCAATTGCAAAATCTGGATTAAGCCTGAAATAAGTGAGGATATTTAGACCTCATGTCGTCCTCAACTTCCCAAGTCATCTCCTCTACATTTTTATTCCTCCATAGGACTTTAATGGAGGCTACATCTTTAGTCCTTAGTCTCAGAACCTACCGATCTAGCATAGCAACTGGAGCCTCTTCGTAGGACAACTCTTCTGTAACTTGAACATCCTCAATCGGGACAATCCGAGAGGGGTCTCCTATGCGCTTTCATAGCATTGACACGTGGAAAATTGGATGAACAGATTCTAGCCCTGAAGACAGTCCCAACTCATAAGCTGCTCGGTCTATCCTTCAAAGGATCCGATATGGGCCAATGAACCTAGGGAAAAGCTTTCCCTTCTTGCCAAACCTCATCATGTCCTTCATAGCGAAACCTTAAGAAATTCCCAATCATTGACATTAAACTCCAAGTCTCTACGCCGTACATCGGAATAAGATTTATGACAACTCCAGGCTGTTAGAAAATGCTCTCTGATAAGTTTCATATTTTTTTCTAATTGATGTATCATATAAGGTCGATCAACCTCGCCTCCCCTACTTTGAACCATCCTATGGGGGATCTACATTTTTGCCCATATAAAGCCTCATAAGGCGCCATATGAATAGTGGAATGATAGTTGTTATTGTACGCCAACTCAATAAGAGATAGATTCTCGTCCCAAGTCCCTCAAAAATCTAGCGTGCACGCCCGTAGCATGTCCTCGAGCATTTGAATCGTGCGCTCAACCTGGCCATTTGTCTGGGGATGCAAAGCTGTACTCAAATTAACCTGCATCCCCAAACCTTTTTGAAATAATTGCCAGAATCTAGCAATGAATTTTTCCCCTTTGTAAAAAATAATAGATATTGGGATGCCATGCAGTCAGATTATTACCTTAATATATAACTCAGCATAATCTTCGACCGAAAACATAGAACTAACTGGCATGAAATGGGTTGATTTTGTCAATCTGTCGACAATGACCCAAATGGAGTCGAATCTATTCCTGGTGCGAGGTAACACTATAACAAAATCCATATTAATTTCTTCCCATTTCCACATAGTTACGGCTATCTCCTGAGTCAGTCTGCTAGGTTTCTGATGTTCAGCTTTCAGCTGCTGGCTATTAGGGCACTGTGCTACAAACTCAGCTACAACTTTCTTCATTCCAGGCCACCAATATATCTCCTTTATATCATGGTACATCTTTGTCGAGCCTGGGTGAAGAGAGTAACAAGAATAATGTACCTCTTCCATAATCTGCTGGCGAAGCCATGCTACATCTAGAACATAGAGTCGACCTCTGAATCTTAGGACACCATCTCCTGTTAGCTCAAAGGCTGATAGTTCTCCCTGTTGAACCTTGTCTCTGAGCTGTACTAGGAAGGGTCCTCGTACTGTTTCTCCTTCACCTCCACAACTAGAGATGACACTGCTATATTATGGATCACAACCCCATTATCCTCTGAATATACTACCCAGACTGCTAGATTGGCTAACCGGTGCAGCTCTCAAGCCATTTCCTGCTGTTCTGGCCTCAAATATGCTAGGCTTCCCATAGAACTACGGCTAAGGGAATCGGCTACAATATTAGCCTTTCCTAGGTGATATAAGATATTCACGTCGTAGTCTTTCAGCAATTCTAGCCAACGATGTTGTCGCAAATTCAACTCTTTCTGTGTGAAGATATACTGGAGGCTTTTGTGATCCATGAAGATATCTATGTGAACATGCCTCCAAATTTTTAAAGCATGAAAAATTATAGCCAATTCTAAATCGTGGGTGGGGTAATTTTTTTCGTGCTTCCTTAGCTGCCTCAAAGCATAGGCAATCACCTTGCTATGCTGCATCAGAACACACCCCAATCCAATTCCTGAAGCGTCACAGTACACAGTGTATCCCTTTGATCCCTCTGGTAGGGCTAATACTGGTGCAAATGTCAATCTATTTTTTAGTTCTTGGAAGCTCTGCTCACAAGCCTTGGTCAAGTGGAATTTAGCTTCTTTTTGAGTCAATCTTGTCAATAGTGCCGATAAGGTAGAGAATCCTTCAACGAACCTTTTGTAATACCTAGCTAACCCCAGGAAGCTACGAACCTTGGTCGGAGTCATGGTTCTAGGCCATGTCTTTACTGCCTTAATTTTCTGCGAGTCAACCTAAATATCTGCATCTAACACAATATGACCCAAGAAAGCTAAAAAATTTAATCATAACTCACATTTTGAGAACTTTGCGTATAACTGGCGATCTTTGAGGACTTGGAGTACTGTTCGAAAATGATCTCTATGCTCAACTTCTAAGCGTGAATATATCAGGATATCATCAATAAACACTATCACAAACAAATCTAAATATGGCCTGAAGATGCTGTTCATCAAATCCATAAACATTGTTGGGGAATTCGTCAATCCGAAGGACTTTACCAAGAACTCAAAATAACCATACCTGGTCCTGAAAGCTATTTTCGGAATATCTTTCTTTGGGAGTCGCACTTGATGATACCCTGACCTCAAGTAAATTTTGGAGAAATATTTCACCCCCTGCAGCTGATCAAATAAATCATCTATTCTTGGAAGGGGATATCTATTCTTAATAGTAAGTTTATTCAATTGCCGATAATCTATACAAATTCATAGGGATCCGTCCTTCTTTCTTTCAAACAAAACCGATGCACCCCATGGTGAAGCACTAGGCCTGATAAAGTCTTTTTTCTAGAAAATCTTTCAACTGTTCTTTCAATTTCTTTAGCTCTGCAGGAGCCATTCAGTACGAAGGGATGAATATAGGTTGTGTACCTGGTGGCAGGTCAATAGAGAAATCGATCTCATGCTCTGGGAGAATACCAGGAAGCACATCCGGGAATAAGTCTAGAAACTCACTTACCATAGTGATGGACTGAAGAGTCGGGGATTCTGCCTATATATCTCGAACCCTAACAATATGGTAAATACAACCCTTTGCTATTAGCTTCCTTTCTCGAAGATAGGATATAAACCTACCTTTTGGCATAGCTGTATTGCCTTTCCATTCTCGTACTACCTACCCAGAAAAGTGAAATTGGACAATCCTGGTCCATCACTCACATTGGCATAACATGGAGCCTACCAATCCATTCCCATAATTACATCAAAATCAATCATTTCTAGCTCTACCAAATTTGCTAAAAGTCTAGAAACCAACAACCTCTACTGTACAACCCCGATAAATCCTCTTAGCAATAATAGAGTCACCCACGGGTGTGGATAAAAAAATGGTCACAGAAGCAATTATGGTGTTATACCAGATTTCCATGCCACTAGCAGAGTAATGTAAGACAAGGTAGAACCTGGATCTATCAAAACATAAACTGGGTGAGAGCAAACATCCAGCATACCTGTCACAATATTTGGTGATGACTCTAACTCCTATCGCCCCGGTAGGGGGTAAGTGCAACCCGATCCACTGCCAGAACTTGATGCCCCTGATCTACCTCTGCCTCAGCCAGCTGGAGCTGTGGGTCTACGCCCTGCCGAAGGTGCTGGAGAATGTGATCCTGCTGAGGACCTGTTCTGCTGGTCCCAATCACCCTGATCTCTATTCGGACAATCCCTCATCATATGACCCTCTTTCTCACAAGTATAGCAAGCAGTAGAGCCATATCTACACCTTCCAAAATGCCGAGGACTTCATATGCTACAATGTGGTGCAATGGGCCTGCTCTGATATGATCCCCTCTATTGCTGGGAACCCGACACTCACAAACTCTCGCTGAGAGATGACTATCCGCGATGATTTGATCTACCGCCCTACTTCTACTGAGGTGAAGGTCTAGGTGGCCTACCTGATATCTGCGGCCTGGGTCCACCCTAAAATTCTGCCTGCATAATAGTGGGCCTGACTCTCCGGTGCTCCTCCTGATTCACTCTTGAGCAAAAGCTTGAATACGCGAAATGTCCATATCCTCCATGAAGTAGCTGTAACACAGGTTTCCACATACTCTGGAATAAGCCCCATGATTAACCGGTGTACCCTAGCGGGCATGGTGTCCACAAATGCTGGTGCATATCTTTCCAAAGAGTTAAACCTCATTGCATACTCTCGAATACTCATCGTGCCTTGCTTTAGGTGCAGGAACGGATCCACCCGGGCTTGTCGGATCTCTCGAGGAAAATAGTGATCTATGAAGGCTTCTGAAAAACTGGACCAAGTCGGAGGGGGTATGTCTCTACCTCGGGACCTCTCCCAACTCTCATACCACAAAACTGCTATGTCTCATAGTAGAAATACTGCCAACTCGACTGACTCTACGAGTGTAGCATGCATTACCCTAAATATCCTTTGTAACTAATCCAGGAAGTCCTAAGGATCCTTTCCGTGGTCTGTCCTTGTAAACTGCGGAGGACTTAGGGCAAGAAACTCTCAGACCCTCGAACTTCCAGGTCTTCCATTAGATTCAGCAATCACTGGTGCCACTGGCTGGCGCTGAGTGGCCATCATTTGAGACAACATATAAATCGCGCTCCTAACCTCCTGATCCAGTGGTATAGGGATAACTAGGGGGTGCTAATGTATCTGCTACCCTGGGGGGCTCTTGGTGTGGCGGAGAATGCCAGAGAGATCGAGGTAATGTCTCCTTTTCGCCCTCAGGTCAGGCCAGCTCTGACGGTGGCATTCTACAAGTGCCTTTTCCTGCAGAGGTATCCAACTCCCGGCCAGCTGTGGTCTGTCGTGCATTGAATATTTTCTATGTAGATAAGTAGAATAATGTAAGATTAAGGACTCAACCCTATACAACTAAGATCTATAGCATTATTTGGGAAAAAAAGGAGGGTAACCACGCTAGCATGCCTTGTAGCCTCCTGCCTATAAAATGTGGTGCACAACATACCCATAGACAAGACTCTACTAGACAAGACTTTCAGACTCCCAAGGATATGACGTTTCTCTGATACCAAGTTTGTCACGCCCCACCTTGGGAGGCGCAATTGGCACCTAGTGCTACACTGGAGCCTGGGTTGACCTGGCTGGGCATATGAATCTCAGGTGCCTGCCAGCAACTTAATTCAAGAAAACAAACAGCTATATCTCAGTTGTAAACACAACCTCAAGCCAACAAGGCCACACAACAAACCTATAGAGAACAGCTAACCCAACAGTCACAATAATAAAAGGATCCTATGCAGGCCAACAAGACCACCATGTTGTCTAAGTCATAAAAAAATGAAAATAGGTAGTCATATATAAACTATAGCCGACAAGGTTGCTAACTGATAGCTAACCTAGGCCCCACATGGCCAACACACAAAACATAACATACATAGCCCAACATAGCCAAGAACCAACAACTAAGAACTGTAGTTCGCAAGCCTCTAAGAGTGGAATAGTGGTCGGGATCTACCCAAAAGCTGTACAACAAAATGAGCAAACATTTCTAATTGACAACTCCAGAGAAAAGGAGCTGACTGATCTGCTAACCTTGGATGACTGCTAAGGAGGTGCTCAAACACGTCTGTCCGTACCTGCAGAAAAGTATGCAGCACCCCATAGGTGGGCATCAGTACAATAGGTATCGAATATGTAAGGTAGTAATAAAAGCTGAACAGAAGCTGATAAAAGAACTGAAAGTAATCAATAAGAAGGATAAGAGTTTTAACCTGAATAGCCTCACAATCTGAAGTATAGCTAACAAGTAAGTGTATAAACAAAAACCTCACCTGGCCCCCATAAGCCTAGAAGTACAATCAACACAAAATAACCTACTTAGGCCCCTATAAGCCCTGACAAGTACAATTCAATCTATATACCCCTAACATGGTCAATATTATTCAACAGGTAACTATAGTCAACCTATTTGACCTCTAGGTCTGCAACTGAGCCCACTAGGCTCCTGTAACTGTGTTTGATCCCTCTGGGCTCTAGTGGTTGCACCCTGGGATCACAAGGATCGATGGAGGGTCAGTAATGCCTTATGGCATAAAAAAGTCCATTCGTCAATTGACTGTAACACGGCCTTGTAGGCCTGGATATAGTCCTTTCAGACATCACATAACTCCTCTGAGCGATCTATAGCCCCACAAGCAATGAAACAATTACCAACCCTGAGGTCGGTCAACGGAAGGCTATATTAGATGGGGTCAGTCCCAACCAAAGTACTATAGTTTAGTCGCAACTCTACCTGTAGCAGCTATTCAATATATAATTGCTTGCAACTTACTTACAAGGCATAGGTCGTATTAACTATATGATGTGGATAACTTACCAAAGAGGTTAGTCTTAACATACCTCTAATGCCAATTTCCGTTCAGCCATACAATTCCAACCTGAAGTCGATAATCCCACCAAATTGCAGCCCTTACGCTGGGAGAATAAGGTTATTTTCAATAATAGGACACAACTAATAACAATATCTTTCAAAGAAATTAACTACAACTCAAACTTCATCCATTTCGGCCGAAAGCTTACAAATTCCTGCGAGTTTAGAAGGTAGAAACACTTACCTATCACTTGTACCTGCTTAGGAGTCAATTAGAAGTGATTTCTACAAATATTACTCAGTGGGCCTCCGACAATCCGAGCGATATTTCAAGAAATAACTCTTTAGGGACGTTCCTTGTTGGCCCAGAACTCATTATCCAAGACGAATTTGCAATTAGACGGCGTTTGGCGGTGTAATTCAATGGAAATCGAATTAATTTATTGCTCAAACTCACTCCTTTTTTTGAGGAAATATTGAAAATGAATCACTTAAAAGTTGAGGGAGTTTATATAATTTGAGGCGGTGGAAGGGGGGCGCAGCGTGCTGGCAACAATGCCAGCTCACGGGCGCGCCGCTGTAACACCCCGAAAGGGCCTACGAATAGACTCGAGAGTTGAAGTTGAAAACTGAAAAAAACCTGAAACTTGCACCAATACGACTCGAGGTACGAGTCGTGGTGTGGACCTATGACTTGTGACTCGAGTCGTGATGAAATCAGGAGCTTGAGGTTTTGTCACGGGTAGTCCTATGAACCGTGGTGAGAAGGTAAGACTCGTGATTAGGAGTCATGATGAATATCTCAGTGGTGCCAAGAGTGAGTCGTCACAGGTCATGGTATGACTCGTAGGATGTAGCAATGAGTCTTGGTGAGGGGTTGTGGTTAAGTCGTAGTGGTTTGGGTGGATGGTGCCACGGTTGACAATACGACCCGTAGGATGGTGGTACAAGTCGTGGTATACCAGTCGTGGACAAATTTATAAAGTTGGGAAAAAGGGTGAAGTGACCACGAGAGGTAACCACGAGTCGTGACTTGGTGGTACGACTCATGGTCGGGGCTAGTATTGCTTTTCAGGGAAATTTCAGTAAGGGCAATTTTGACATTTCTATGCTTTTGAGCCCTAAACCACGTCGTTTTGAGGTTGAAACAGGGTATTTAAGGGATGAAAACTCTTATTAAGTTCATTTTATAAATAAGTGTTAGAGAAGAGGAGTGGGAAGGGTTTCAAGCCATTTTCTTCAAGTTCTTCAAGCTTTCACTTAGGGTTCTTCAAGGGAGTAGGGAATCATGAAAATTCCAAGTATGTGGGGTTTGAATGGGTAGTTTAGTCCCTACCCATGCCCATTTCTTCCCGTTTCCTATGTTTAATTTGCTAAATTCTTGCGGGTCTTAACCCCTTTTGCATGATTTCTATAACTGATATACTTAACTCATGTGGAATATGTCAGTTATAGAAATCTCCCATTGTTTCTCATGGTTTTGAAATATGTATGATTATGTTATTTTGGCTTAACTTATGATTTATAAAATGATTTCCCCGCATGTTATAACTTTGATGAGTATTTCTGGAAATAATGAGCCTTACGATATACTGACAATTTCAGTTTTATGATCATGATGTCCCACTCCTATAACTTTCATGTTCTTAAGCATTGTTTTGCATACCTTACCTACTCATTACTTTCTGAGTACTGACCCACGTATTTTCAGGATCCGGTTTGCAGGTTCAGCATCGTCCCTGGGTTGCGCCCAGTTCCGCTCAGTCTTCAGTGGTGAGTACTCATGATTCGAGGGCTTCATGTTCAGACCTTGTTTATCTTATGTTTTTAGACTGTTTGGGTTAGTTGGGGTCTTGTCCCTTCAACCCCTCTTTTATGAATAGAGGCTTTCAGACTTATGTGTAGTATTTAGCCGTTTATGATTGGATCTTGTATTGTTGTTTCCTTTATCTCTCATGCTATGGTTTTTTCAGTTAGTTTTCGATTTATAAGTTAATTTTTCCGCTGTATATGAATGAATTAGTGTTATTCTCACACCATGGGTTGATTTGAAGTCTCTCGTGACTCCTTGTCCCGTGTTTACGATTCGGGTGTACTCGCGGGTCGTGACAAACTTGGTATCACAGCCAAGTTCAGATGTGTCCTAGGGAGTTTGAAAGTCGTGTTAGGTAGAGTCTTTTTCATGGGTATGAATCGCGCCACAATTATGACGAAGAGGCTACTAAACTTTTTAGGAAATGTTCCCTTCTTTCATGATCTATGTCATGCGGTCAAAATCTCTCCATCCTTCTAATTCATGCATTTCGCGATTGCAGAAAATTTATGGCTCCCAGAAGGATAATCAGGAGGAGGAACAAAAATGATGAAGGCCACAGGGGTGGCAATGATGATGGGCGTCAGCAAGCCCCACCTGTTCAGGAGCCCTAGACACTCGAGCCAGCTTCCCATGCCGAGTTTCGGGCGGCTATCAAAATGCTGGTGCATGCCTTGACTGCTCAGGTCAACCAGCAGGCTGTTGCGCCTGTTCCTCAAAATGGCAATGCAACGGCGGCCCGGATTAGAGACTTTTTGAGCATGAACCCTCCCGAGTTCACAGGGGCAAAGGTGGATGAGGACCCACATGAGTTCATCGAAGGGATTTTGAAGGTCACTCAGGTCATGGGAGTGACAAGTGAGGAATGTGTTGATTTGACCTCTTATCAACTGAAGGAGGTTGCTTACATTTGGTTCAAGCAATGGAGGGATAGCAGGGATGCGGGAGTAGGCCCTATCAGCTGGGATGAGTTCCACATAGCCTTTCTCGACGGATTCTTCCCTCAGGAGATGAGGGAACTGAAAGAAACTGAGTTTGTCAACCTTAAGCAAGGAAAGATGATGGTGCTGGAATATTCACTTGAGTTCACTCGCCTGTCAAAATATGCCCCGGAGTTAGTGATGGATCAAAGGGCGTGGGTGAGCAGATTCATGCAGGGAGTAGCTGAGTATCTGGATAAAGATTGTAGAACAGCCATGCTTCATCAGGATGTGGACTACCCACGGATGGTGCTCTATGCTCAGCAGATGGAAGAAGCTCATATGAGGCAGAGAGAGACCAACAAGGCCAGAATTGATAGCCCCAAGTTCACCCAGCCTAAGCTGAGGGGTGAATTTTACTAGTAGTCCCAGCACAGGTCCTCCACACCAGCACGATCTTCAGCCAGTACTCCATCTAGGCCATAGGATGGTCAGAAGAGCAGGGCCTCAGTTTCGAGGAGTCAGAACAGCATTCCTATAGAGCGCACATTCCCATCTTGTGCTACTTGTGGCAAGAACCACCCAGGGAAATGTTTGGTGGGCTTAGACACTTGTTTCGGGTGTGGCAAACTCGGACACTGACTTAGGGATTGCCCTGCAGCTAGGTCAGGGGGTAGTGGAGCCCGCACTTCAGCAGCCAGTTCAACCGTCCTAGTAGCACGTCAGACTCAGTAGGGTGCTTCGACTGGCTCAACTGGCAGCCAACGCCAGGACCAGTTTTATGCACTTGGCTCTTGGCAGGAACGGGAGACTTTTCTTGAAGCGGTTACGAGTAAGTTGCGAGTGTTTCGCATTGATGCTTATTCTTTATTAGATTTGGGAGACACACTATCTTTTTTTACACCTTACATTTATAGTTACTTTGGAAAGAGTCCTGAAATCTTGTCCGAACCATTTTCTATCTCTAACCCGGTTGGTGATTAAGTCGTAACGAGACAGGTATATAGAGGTTGCCGTATTACAGTGTTGCATAAGGTTACCTCTGCAGACTTAGTAGAATTAGCTATGATTGATTTTGACATCATCTTAGGAATGGATTGGTTGTTTGCATGTTATTCTTCTGTTAACTGTAGAACTCGAGCAATGGAGTTTCGATTCCCTGGTGAACCGGTTTTAGAATGGAGGGGTGGTTCAGAGGTACCTGTAGGTCACTTTATCTCCTACATCAAGGCCAGAAAAATGATTTCCAAGGGTTGTATTTACCACCTGGTTAGGGTTAAGGATGTCACGTCCGAGACCCCGATAATTCAGTCAGTCCCCGTAGTGGGTGAACACCCCGAGGTATTTTCAGATGACCTACCAGGTGTTTCTCCCGAGAGGGAGATTGATTTTGAGATTGACCTTTTAACCGAAACACAGTCCATATCAATTCCTCCTTACCATATGGCCCCAGCCGAACTAAAAGAGTTAAAGGAGCAGTTAAAGGATTTGCTAGATAAGGGTTTCATTAGACCGAGTGAGTCCCCATGGGGTACTCCAATGTTGTTCATTCAGAAGAAAGTGGGTCCCTGCAAATGTGTATTGGGTATAGGCAGTTGAACAAGGTCACCATAAAAAATAGATATCCCTTACCTAGGATTGATAACTTATTCGATTAGCTTCAGGGTGTCAAATACTTCTCTAATATAGATCTCAGGTTCGGGTATCACCAGCTCAGAGCTCGAGTGAGCGACATCCCAAGGACTGCTTTCGGAACCTGGTATGGCC
>JACEIK010002491.1:176202-196352 GCA_018107945.1 Datura stramonium
CTACCACCGACCTCACCTATATATATATAGCCCCTCTTCAATTGAAATTCATTTCCCACATTTGCTTTCGGCCAGAGAGAGTAATAAACGAGGTTTTCAATGATTTTTCGCCCGATTATGCTACCAAATGCCATCCAAATTCAAATTAACTTTGGGTATCAAAGTTTAAGCCCACATGGAGCATTACTACGGAGTTATTTTTGTGAAATTCGCCCGGTGAATCATAACCCCACTGAGCCAAAGTTGTCCGAATTACTTCAAACTGATTTCTATACAATCACAGGCCTCAAGTAAGCATTTCTCCCTTCTGAAGTCTCGAGAAATGATATGTTTTCAACCATATTTTGTTAAGTTGAAGTATAGTCAATATTGGTATTAAAAGTTATCTTTTTATGCCGAATTCAGTATTGAAATTCATCTCTTTCTCCCTGTATAACGGTTACAGCTGATGAGAGCTGGTGAATACAAGTTGAAACTCCTCGGTTATTCAGGAAACGACAATCGAGGTATGTAAGGATTAACCCTCGGCAAGTATACTTGTCGTACAGTGTTACGACTTATGTTCTAGGACAGAAATGACGATTTCATATGTTGTAGATAGCTGCTACCATTAGATTTTGACTAGACATGTTGTAATTAGCTGTTGTTGGTATATAGAGATCAGAAACGCTGTGATTAGCTGCTATCCGTAGATTACGGTTACATAAGTTCTGGTTAGTTGCTAGAAAACGTATATGGATTTTATCAAAATTCTATGTTTATTTCCAGGCCTAGATGTTAGGAGCTCACGAGAGTTATTGAGCCTGAGCTAGTAAGTTGAGAAGCATGTGCGCAGCTAGGAGGTTTAACTACCAGTTTGACGTTTGTATTGTCAGGAAAGCACGCCTAGAGGCCATTGGCGTATCCCTATGCCCCAGGGCCAGAAATTTAGATAGGAAGGCCATGTTTTAGAGTCAGCAACCTAATGTTGTCTAGTGAACTGAGTGACAGCCTGTCGCGCTATTAGTCATTACTAGNATAGCATGACTGAATGAGCTAATGTTGTCTAGTGAACTGAGTGACAGCCTGTCGCGCTATTAGTCATTACTAGTGATTGTATTTCTTAGTGGGCTCAGCAGTTATCATATAAGTCTCCCAGGAAGCCAGCCTAGTCGTCTAGGTTAAATAGACCCGTGGGTAACCTAAGGAAGGGGACCTTATCAGTAGTTAGAGGTCGGGATAGCACCCTAGCTAGTTCCTATCACCCAGAGGTTGTCAGGAATGGTTATGTCTATATAAAGTTGTCTATAAGGTTAAGAATAACCCAGAAAAGTAATATAAGATCCGATTAGACAAAGATGAGGCCTAAGGCAGTAGTAAGTACCATGTTAGTACAATACTACCCACAGGCTAAGGATGTCAGTAAACTTCCTATGGAGGATTAGGGGTCGATCGCTCAAAAGCATGTTCAGCCAATACCAGCCTTACAGTTGTCCTAAGCAGAGGGACTGAGTAGTTAGTCATTCGCGGCCCCAAAATTATTATGAGATATAGATGTCCGAGTAGGAAATATAGAGAGTTGTGTTGGACCACTCCAGATCTCTCCCTATTCAGTCCAGACTATTAGGGATCATGATCACTATTAGGATCCTCTGATCAGATTCAAGTGCATGGCGTGCCTACTAGCATCTTTATAGATTATCCTAGGGGGCGAGCAGCGGTGGTGTTAGGCCCATAAGGCCAGTTAGGCCTTTTGAGTGGCTAGATTAAGATGTTAGTACAATTCCTTGGTTGGGGTTTCCCTCACTTAGGATCCATCCACGACCACCCTAGGGTTACTAGCTGTGTCGACGCCCGCGAGTGGCTAGATGATGATGCTCCAAGGAGAAGTATGCCATCCGTGAGGGACGAAGATGAGGTCCAGGGTCCTCATACAGTCCATTCTATGAATGGACTACTCTTATACCGTATCGGCACACCCCGTCGAGTTCGGTACCCGGGGTACAGACATCAGGAGTCCACCGGACTAAGACACAACTATAGTTCAGGGGCCAAGCGGGCTCAGTTGTAGACCCAGGGGACCGGTAGGTTTGCTACAGTACCCGTGGAGTCATAGAAACCTGGATAGGGGTATACAGATTGAGATGTGCTCGCCAGGGCTTATGGAGGCCCAAACGAGTTATTTTGTGTTGATTGTACCTTTCGGCTTATGGGGGCCAGGTGAGGTTCTTGTTTGTATTCTTGTCTTCTAGTTATAGTTTATAAATGTGTAATTATGCAGTCTTAGATTATGTACATGTAGTGTTGGTTAGATGCAGATTACGAATCAACAAGCGTACAGGTTAATCTTTCTGCCCCTCTTTCTATTTACTTCCAGTCTTTATTAGCTTATCTATTTCTTTACATATTCGATACATATTGTACTGACGCCCTCCCGTGGGCACTACATTACTTGCCTGCAGGTTGAGATACACAGGGTTCAGGATCTCCAGTAGCAGCTGTTCAGAGTCCGCAGTTGGGACAACTCCCTTCATTCGGAGTTGCTAGGTTGTGGAGATTTCTGTATTTTAATTATATAGCATTTTGGGTTGGCCGGGGCCCTGTCCCGACCACTATTTGTGTTCTTAGAGGATTGAAGACTACAGTCGCCAGTCATTTAGTGGTATTTTGGTAGTGTTGGGCCTTAATCAGTTATGCTTCGTGTGTTGGCTGTGTGGGGCCTAGTATAGTAGCTCGTCGTCATTTCTGTTATAACTAGACAGCATGGTGGCCTTGTTGGCCCGCATAGGATCCCTTCTGTTGCCTGTTTTTGGTTAGCTGTTTTCGTTTACAGGTGGCTATACGGCCTTGTCGGCTAGAAGCTGCATTTACAAGCCGAGATATAGCCCGTTGTTTTCTTGATTTGAGGAGCAAGCCTGCACCAGGTGTGCCTAGGCTTAGTTAAGTCAGTTCAGATCCTAGTAGGCACTAGCTTCTAGTCATGCCTCCCAAGGTGGGGCGTCATAATCTATATCATGAATGGTAAACATGCATAACTGAAATCATGAGGAATAATGGGAGACTCTTCATATAACCGACATTATCACATAGAGCTTACATGGTCCCGACTATCACACTCAAGTGGGCAGAGCCGTCAGAAGACTTTCCAGGGCTAAAGATGCTACCATGATATCTATATCAAGTTGAAGGCCCCTTGGGGTAGAGGAAAGCTCACAAAGGAGGTCCCAAAATAATTTTATCATACCTATGTTGGCTCGTAGTTCTGAGGCATGGGGTTGACTGACCCTTAGCCTACTCGGTGCTAGACTCCCAAAAACATGCATATGCTCTACATCGTTTTTCAATGAAGCTGACCATCGTTTAGTGAGGAAGCTGAATAATCATATACATATAAAATCTGGAATCATACATGAGGAGCCTTTCCTCAAGCCATACCACAAGATGAACATAATTGGGAATCTTGACTCCAAAACCATGTGGTAAGCTAATTGACATGAAATCATAAATCATACATGAACATATGGGCTTGCCCAATACATAAACATGCTTGAAAATACTTGATTCACTTGAAAACATGATCATAGACATGGGTAACTTGAGAACATGCTTTTCTCATAAATGTCTCATCATACTTGAACATACATCATAGATCTCAACTTTCATGAACTTTCATGGATGCACATCATAATTTATAAAACTTGAAAACATGATTTATAATTGAAAACATTATAAAACTTGCCCATGCATCATAATTCAACAATATAAACATGCTTAGATCATACCCACGGTAGAAGCTTAGGGAATTCATGCATTGGGTTAAAACCCCATAGGATCAACATATAGATTTTTCATGAATTAGAGAGGGATTGGGCATGAGTGTGAACAAATTCACCCATTCATAACCTACATACCTTAGAAGGACTGGTTCTACAACTCCCTTGATTGCCTAATGAAGAATTGATGAAGAACTTGGAGAACTAGGCTTGATCACCTCTCCAAAACCTCTAAACTTGCATGCATGAATTAGGAATGGTTAGGATGAACTTACAATCCTTAAAACTCACTCCTCAGAGCTTAAAACGATGTACTATAGGCCTTAGGATCATAGGATTTACAGAAAAGCCCTTAATAAACTTGTAGAGAAAAACAGACTGCTATCCCAACGAGGGACTGGACGAGTAGTCGTCACTGGCAACGACTCGTGGCCTGGAGTCGTCAAGTGAACTGCCAAAATTTCACTAGGGCTCATCACGAGGGACTTAACAATTAGTTACTGGTGACCACAACTTGTCGTCACCTCTTGTTACCTCACTGCCCAAAATTCCCCTTCCTTCAACCATCCTTGACCACGACGGACTCAACGAGTCATGGTGCTGACCACGACTTGTGATCATGTCTGTGGTGACCCAAAACCCAAAAATTCCAACTTAAGTCCAACTACTCACCATGAGTCACTTAACGACTCGTGGTCATCCTGATGGGTCACAGGACGACTCGTTCTATAACCTAGTATAGAAAATCCTATTTTCTTTGTTTCAACTCCTGGGTTTGATCTTAGGGCTTTCGGGGTATAACAATATCTCCCCCTTGGGAACATTCGTCCTCGAATGTTGAAAATCATATAGAAAAGCAGAGAAATGCAATCTTCGTACTCAAATATTGTACATGCATCCTGAAAACTAACGAAATGACTGCCTCCGAATTGAACTACATAACTAAACTGAATTCACGAATCATACATACATGCTCTAACATGAAAGAAACTGGGACACATGAACTAAACATTAAACTGAATAGAGTATTAAGGAGAAAACTGATATCTCAAGCTAAAACTGAGCCGGAAGGGAAGAGATGTGGGTATCTAGCCATCATATCTGCTTTGGCTTCCAACGTAGCTCCCTCAACATGTTGATTCCTTCACAAAACCTTGATTGGAGCTACTTCCTTGTTCCTTAGCTTTCGAACCTGACGATTCAGTATTTCCACTAGAACCTCTTCATAACTAAGGTTGTCTATCACACTGACATTTTCCATCGAAACAACTAGAGTTGAATCACCCAAACACTACTTTAAGAGCGATATATGGAAAACGGGATCAACGGAAGCTAACTCTGAGGGTAACTCCAACTCATAGGCCACCTTGCCAACACGTCTCACAATTCGATACTGGCCAACATAAAGAGGACTGATTTTCCCTTTCTTTATGAACCTCATAACACCCTTCATGGGAGACACCTTCAGAAACACCCAATCATCCACCTCAAACTCAAGTTCTCTCCTTCTCACATTCGCATAGGACTTTTGGTGACTCTGGGTTGTTTCCAACCTTTCCAGTATAAGCTGAACTTTCTCCATAGCCTCTTGGACTGAATTTGGTCCTATCATCACGACTTCACTGACTTCAAACCATCCAATAGGCAATCTACATCTTCACCCATAGAGAGCCTCAAATGAAGCCATTTGAATGTTTGAATGGTGGTTGTTATTATAGCAAACTAAATGAGAGGCAAATGATCATCCAACTACCCTTGAAGTCAATCACACACGCTCTCAACATGTCCTTGAGAGTCTGAATGGTCTGCTCCACCAGACCATCGGTTTGCTGATGAAATGCTATGCTTAGCTTGACTTGAGTACCAAGTCCCTTTTGAAATGATCTCCAAACTGGGAGGTAAACTGAGTACCTTTGTCTGATATGATGGACAATGGCACTCCATGAAACCGAACTAACTCCTAAATGTACAATTTAGCATAATCCTCCACTGAATAGGTAGTTTTGACCAGTAGGAAATGAGCCACTTTGGTCAACCTGTCCAGAACTACCAAAATAGAGTCATACTATCGACTAATGTGAGGCAATCCTATGGTGAAGTCCATATTTATCTCCTCCCACTTACAAGTAGGGATACTGACACCTCCTGTTCTCTGGTGCTCAACCTTCACTTGCTGACAATTCGAACACTTAGCTACAAATTCTGCTATGTCCTTCTTCATGCCATTCCACCAATAGACTTCCCATAGGTCACAGTACATCTTGGTGGCACCTAGATGTATGGAATATCTAGAACCGTGAGCCACGTGCAATATCCAATCTCTCAAATCATCAATCCGTAATACACAAGCGACCCTGATATTGAAGCACACCATCTGCCCCTTTGGAGGAGGCCTCTACCTTTTGATTCTGAACGACTTCCTTAACTTTATCAAAATAGGGTCTTCATCTTGTCTCGCTTTTACATTAGTCACCAAGGATGATTCTGATCCATTCTGAACAATAACAACACGATTGGTCGAGTCAACCAAATGAACAACCAACTATACAAGTCGGTGTACATCCTTCACCAGCTCTTTCCTCTACTCATCTACATGGGACACACTCTCCCTAGAAAGCCTACTAAGAGCCTATGCCACCACATTAGCCTTGCCCCAATGGTAAAGAACACTCACATCATAATCCTTGAGTAGCTCCAACCACCTCCTTTGGCACAGATTTAGATCCTTCTAGGTAAACACATATTGTAGGCTTTTGTGGTTTGTAAACACATCTACATGGAACCCGTACAAATATTGTCTGCAAATCTTCAAGGAAAATGCCACCTCGGGTAATTCTTTATGTGAACCTTCAGCTGCTTGGAAGCATATGTTATAACCTTACCATGCTACATCAAAACGCAACCAAGGCTGATCCTCGAAGAATCACAATATACCACAAACCCATCGATACCCTCAGGTAGGGTCAACACAGGTGCTGAGGTGAGTCGAGTCTTGAACTCTTGGAAGCTCTTCTCACAAGCCTCCAACCATTGGAACTTCACTTTCTTTTGGGTCAATTTGGTCAATGATGCTCCAATAAATGAAAACCCCTCTACAAACCTTCGTAAAACCAAGAAACTCCTGATATCCGAAGGATTCACCGGTCTGGGCCAATACTTTACCGTTTCTATCTTTTGCGAGTCTACCTCTACACCCTCACTTGACACCACATGACGCAAAAACGCCATTGAGTTCAACCAAAACTCGCATTTATTTAGCATATAATTGGTGGTCCTTGAGAGTCTGTAGCACCACCCTCAAATGAGCGGCATGCTCCTCCTCGCTCCGAGAGTATATAAGGATGTCATCTATGAAAAAAATCACAAACATATCCAAGTATGGCTTGAACACCCTGCTAATCAAATCCATAAAAGATGAAGGAGCATTTGTTAGTACAAAAGACATAACTACAAACTCATATTGACCATACCGCGTTCTGAAGGCTGTCTTCAGGATGTCACTTTCTCGAACCCTGACCTGATGGTATCCGGATCAAAGATCTATCTTCGAAAAGCACTAAGCACCCTGAAGCTGGTAAAAAAAATCATTAATCCTAGAAAGAGGATACCTGTTCTTGATGGTCACCTTATTCAATTACTTATAATCAATACACATACGAAGAGAACCATCTTTATTTCGGACAAAGAGAACTGGTGCATCCGACAGGGATTTGCTCAGTCTGATGAAACCCTTGTCTAGAAGGTCCTTCAACTGCTCCTTCAACTCCTTTAGCTGGCTGGAGCCACTATATTCAGGAAGAAGGTCAATACCAAAATTAATCTCCCGCTGGGGAGGGATTCCCGATAGATCATCTAAAAACACCTCTGGATACTCACACACTATGGTAACTGACTGGATAGTTAGGGTCTCAGACTTAGCATCCTTAACCCTAACTAGATGGTACACGCAACCCTTAGAAATCATCTTTCTAGCCTTAAGGTAGAAAATGAAGTAACATGTAGGCACAAATGAACTACCCTTCCACTCTAGGACTGGCTCACTTGTAAATCTTAACTCTACTGCTCAGGTTCTACAATTAACTAAGGCATAACATGAAAATAGCCAATCCATGCTGAGGATACCATCAAAACCGGTCATGGCTAACTCTACTAAATCTGCTAAGGTGATTTTCTGAAAAACTATGATAGAGCAATTTCTTTACACCCATCGAGCTATAACTGAATCACCGAATGGAGTAGAGACTGAGAAGGGTTCTGATAGAATTTTGGAACTGACTCCAAAGCTACTAGAAAAATAGGGTTTTAAAAAAGATATAGTAGCCCCTAGATCAAAAAATCCGTATACATCAAGGTGGAAAACTCGTAACGTACCAGTGACTACATCCGGGGAGACCTCCTGCTCCTGACAGGATGCTAGGGCATAGAATCTATTTTGGCTTTTTTCGCCACCTGTGCTAGTAGATGCACCCCGCTGAGCTGGGCGTGCTGGTGGGTCTGTTGAACTAGAAGCTGAGCCTTGGCCTCTATCATGACCCTGTTTGGCTGATGGACAATCCTTAAGTATGTGTCCTTGCTTTCCACACCCGAAGCAAGCACCTATCCCCGCCAAACACTGACTCGTGTGCCTCTGGCCACACCTGTCGCAAAATGGGATAGTGGAATTTGCGGGCCTGCTTCTCTGGCCTCTAGACGAGTGCCGGGGTAGAATCCCACGAGGACTAGGGAATGATAGTTACAAGTGTCGGTTGAGAAATTGATGTTAGCTTGCACCACATAGATTCAATATAAAAGCAAATAAAATTAGGGGGATTCAAATTATGTAGTGAATTGTATTTAGTGATTTAGGGAAATAAAACAGCAAGATCAGCGAAGTTGTCAACAAGAGTGTGAAAGACTAGAGGTGTGGTGTAGATGAAATACTAACTAGATCGTGACATTCTAGGTCATCTTATGAGTTCAACAAGTGTAAACAATCTCGGGAAGTGGGTAATTACAGCATTTCATCCTTTTAACTACCTCTTATTAGAGTTTTCCCAAACCTCTAGCCACAATTTAGCTCAACCCGATTTGGTTTGGATTACCAACTGCACTAATTTCTAGCAATTAGCTGCTAATAAGGAATGAGAATGCAATTTTAGCTATTTCTAGCCCAATTTCACAATCTCTTATCCATACCCACTATTGAATTCTCTTCCAATACTTAATTATTATTTTACAAGCAATAGTCAAGCAAGAATTAATAGACCCCTATCATAATCAATGGATCTTCCTTTATAGATTAAAGAGAATTTAACAGATTTACACTTATTTGAACAATATGAAGATGACTCTAGTAATACCCACTCTAATTAAGTATTCATCATCAAACACCTCATTTAGCTACTCATAATTAAGAAATTCAGAAACACATTCATCAATAGCTTCATTGAATTTAATAGCAAGAGTAGAAAAATAAAATTCACAAAATAGTCTCCAACAATAGTTGAAACCAACTATTACAAAGAAGAAATAGAGTAGAGTACTTTTTCCCAATTCACCAATCAAAATCTCCTTATCTCAACTAAAAGAATGTTCTTCAGCTAAAAAGGGAAACAATGATGTGATATATTTTTTTCTTTCTCTCAATATCTATTTCTATCTCTCATTCTGCCTATCTCCCTATACAAAGTACTTTTTCCTATTTATATCCTAAAAAGTAGGGCACTTTTTATCTCTTTTCCCATGTTGGATGACTATACCCCCGAACACCATTTTGGAATCACGGAGACACCGGTCCCAATGTGTGAACCATCAGGTGTCTTATCTAGGCCCTTACCCAACTCCAGTGAGCATCAGCGGTTCACCCGGCGTTTAGCAGATGCCAATCCGTGAACCACTGGATCTTCATGCTATTTTCCAGAACTTTGGGTGTCCTTTGGTGACTGGACCAGAAAATCGGCGCTAGCAATTCGCGAATCGCCGGTGACATTATTCCTCAGAGACAGTGATGTTCGGCCTTTCGCCAGCGTTTCACCGGTCTTCATCGGTTGATCGCCGATTTACTCTCACTCCCTTCTTTTTGCTCCATTTTTGTTCTTTTCTTCACATTTAGTCATCTGCACACAACAAAAGCAAAAAGGGCATAAAATCCATATAATCAACTCAAGAACTAAGCAAAAACTTAAGTTTTAGAGCCTAACGAGTTTGTAAATTACCAACTCATCAAACCCCAAAACTTGAACATTTCTTGTCCTCAAGTAATGCAATACTCATTCATTAAGAAATATTCCACCTCTATTCACAATTATACCTCACCAATCACCTGAACTATGACAACCCAAAAATATGCTCACTAAGCTCACCAAAAAAGAGAAGAAAATACCCAAAAAGATCAAAACAATGAAGATATTTCAAACAGGCTACCACTTTCCACCAATCAAAGCTTATGAAAAGGATTCATTTGGTAAAACAAGGGCATTGCTCAACGATGAAACACACATAGCATCTCAAGTTATAATCAGTGCACATTCAAAGCTTTCCTTAGAGTTTACACTCCTCGTGCCTTATTCCCACATTAACTTTGAATGCTCTTGTTTCCCAAAAAAGGAATGATGCCACTCACCAAAATAAGAATCCCCATTCTTTTGGTCATGTGATCATTTGAATGACACAAGGGATTGTTTTGAAGAGACACTCACATTCACTCTCCCAAAAGAAATCTTCTTGCAAACACTTGACCCATAGGCTTTCCCTTGATGTAATTCGCCACTAATGTAGAGTAGTTGCGCGTAGAATCATTTAGGGATTGCGGTTTATGATGTAGGCTCAGGGTAAGGGTAGGATAAAAATTTGGCTATAGTGATTAAATCCTCCCTGATGCTTTTTGTGAACATACCTTACATAGACTCCTTCCACTCACTTCACCTTGTTTCACTTCTTTTCTTATTTCTGACTTTCATTTCTTTAACAACCGTCCTTATAACCCCTTTGGCTTTCAAAATTAGCCTTATCACCTCAAGATGAAATGCCGACTCACACAAATTGTCTTTCTCTTTTTGATTTATCCTTTGGTGCATTTTGACACAATGTGGTGCTCCCCTCACACTGAAATTATTATCTCCCCCCTTTTTGCACACCCCCAAACTTAGGTTTTATCCTCATTTCTCATTTTTTATCACTCCTTCTTTCTTAGGTGTCATGACCTGAACGGAGACCCAGATCGAAAAACAGGACAAGGAGTCTGGAGAGTCTCCAAGTCGACCCATGATATGAACATACATCTAACTCAACCAATAAGACTGAAGAATCACCATGATAATCTTAGCGGAATTTTAAAATAAACATAACATCAGAATACATAATCTGAAGCTAAATACATTATTTTGTCTAAAAAGACTCTAAGCATGATGAGTTGATGGGACAAGACCCCAAATAACTTGAATAAGCTAAAAACTAAAAGTACGTAGAGAAATCTGAATAAGCATGATCCTCGGAGATGAAGACTCACTAACAAGTGTAAGATGCTAACTCTGAAGACTGACTATGAACGGGGCTGAGTCTGAGTGTTGGGTCCTATATCATGAAACGATACAACATAGAGTATGCGGTCAATACATGGAATGTACCGAGTATGCAAAGTAAGTAAAACCGCTTAAATAAGTAAAATCATTTAAGAACATACCTAATGTAAAACATAAACAATAAGAATCTAAGAGTAGGGCTCGCATGCATTCTTTCTGAAATCATGATCTCATCATAACATAACATAACATCATAAATGAATAGATTGACTCAAAGCTAAATATGATAGTCATGAGTAAAACTGAACATTGAGTCAAACCTGTTTTATAACATTTATAGATATATATAAATATCGTGAATCATGAACATGCATAACTGAAATCATGAGGAACAATGGAAGATTCATCTTTTAACCGACATACCGATAGAGCTTACGTGGTTCCAACTATTACACTCAAGTGGATAGTGTCGTCCAAAGCCTTGCCAGGGCTAAGGACGATACCATGATATCGATATCAAGCTTGTGGCCCAATAGGGAAGGGGATAACTCACAGGGGAGNTAAACCTACGTTGGCACATAGTTCTGAGGCATAGGATGATACACCCTTAGCCTACTCGGTGCTAGACACTACTCCCAAAAATATGCATATGTTCTCCATCGTTTTTCAACGAAGCTCAACATCATCTATTGACAAAGCTCAATAATCAAATACATCTCAAATCAGAAATTATGCATATGAGAAGCTTTAACTCAAACCATACTACAAGCTGAAGAATAATTGGGAGTCTTCGCTCCAAAACCATGTGGTAAGATTAATTCGGGAAAATCATAAGTCATACTTGAACATGTGGGCATTGCACAATCCTTTCACATACTTGAAAATACTCAATTCACCGAAAATATGATTATAAACATGGGTATCTTGAAAAAATTCTTTTCATCTTAATATCTCATCATAATCATACATTCATCACAAATGTCATCTTTCATGAACTTCTCATTAATGGGCCTTTTAATTCATCAAACTTGAAACATGATTTTTTAAATTAAAAATAATGTAAAACTTTCCCATGAATCCTAATTCAATAGTAGAAACATATTTAGATCATACCCATGTAGAGAATTAGGAATTTCATGCATTGGGTTAAAACCCCATAGATTAGACATAGGAAATTCATGATTTAGAGAGGGATTGTGCATGAGTGTGAAAGAATTAACCCATTCATAACCCTAAATACCTTATTGTAGCTGATTTTTACACTTCTTTGAATGCCCAAGAAGAAATTGATGAGAACCTTGAAGGATTTGCCGTGATCACCTCTCTAGACTATCACTCTTGCACGCAAGAATGAAAATAGCCTAAAATGAACTTAACCCTCTTAAAGTCATCATACATAACCTAAAATTATGTAGTTTAGGCCTTAAGATCTTAGGATTTACAGAAAATCCCTTACTAAATTCGCAGAAAATAACTGCCAGTCAGTCCCCACGAGGGACATGACGACTCGTCACCCCTGGCCACGACTCATGGCATCATCCGTCAAGTACACTACTTATCAAGTCATCTGGGCTCGTCATGGGTGACCTCACGATTCTGTTACTGGTGACCACTCATCATGTACACTACCTATGATATTTATTTTGCTTCACCATGCTGGTCATGACCCTCCCCACGAATAGTGGTGACTGACCACGACTCGTGGGGTCCTTCCATTAGGTAAACTGCCTTCTTTCTCTTCTTTCTCAATCATCACTTCCCATGACTGACCTAATGAGTCGTGGGGCCTGACCACGACTCATGGTCTCATCCGTGGGGATCCAAATTCTCAAATTTCAACTCATCTCCTAATCCTCACCATGAGTCACATCATGACTCGTGGGTTTCTCCCACGGGTCACCTCACAACTCGTTCTGTGTCCTGATGCCATTTTTAAGTTTTTCTTCGTTTCAACCCCCGAATCTGATGTCTGGGCTTCCAAGGTATAACATTAGGCTTTAAGACTCATTTCATCACTTATCTTGTCACTAGCATTTAGGGAGAATGGGTGTCAAAAAGAGGTATTAATAACGGTCTTAAGACTTGTAATATGGTTTTCAAAGAAAGGGTCTAAGACTCAATGTTGGCTAACAAGGATCAATGCTCATGGACACATATGGGTGAAGTGACTTGACAAAGGAAAGCCTAAACTCATATTCTTGGTGCAACTACATCTAGGATTTCGCTTCGAATCACATTTAGGGCAAGTTCTAGACAAGATGTAATGCATGAGATTCATCAAAAATTTCCTCACTACACAAGGCATCACCCTTAAAGGGTCTACAAGAGTCATTCTCCACACAAGATATCAAATTAGGACATCAAAGCAGGAAAACATCATAAGCTAAGAAAAGAATTTTCAACGTATGACAAAGAATGCTATGATACGGTGTCAACACTTACTCATAATCTTCATTTTCATGCCCTTATTTTAAAATTCCATTTCAACAATTTTTTCAGTGGTGCCTCTTAAAACAACTTCATAAAAGACTCAAAACAACATGGAATTTTACCTTAAGAATGTCGCCACTCAATCTATCATCGGGAAATACTAACTCAGTTCGACAACAAAAATAAACAAAAACAAAAGAATGCTCCTCGGGAAAGAACCATGGTCAAAAGAAAACCCTTGAAGTTTTAATTACTACCCTACTATTTACAATAGTGAAGAAGGGAAAAGACTTTGGGTCATTTCATTCAAGATTTTGTAATTCAGAACAAAGACCCCATTTGATCACCAACCATCCACCATCAAGAGCATTTTCAGCACCCCACAAATTTCAACATCCAAAGAGGAAGAATCATCCCCACCCCAAACTTAAATCAGACATTGCCCCCAATGTATCTAAAGAAAGGACAAGAAAGTTAAAGAGGATTCCTGATTGAGTTAGTGATTGGGTTGCGACTTCCAAGTATATGTGGCAGCATCAAAATGCCAAGAAATTGTGTCTTCAGCTGTAGGTTGTTGTGGATCAGGTGGGAGTGCTAGAGGTTGCTCGGGGCCTTGCACCACCCAATTGTCTAGAAAAGTGTGAAGCTAATGTTAAGATGTCGTTGCCACTCCACCTGGTGTCCAGGAAGGATCGACATCATACACGAGCACATTGGAGGTGGAGGAGAGCGGCTATGATAGGGTTCCTCATCAAACACTAATTCTAAATCACTTTCATAACCTACCCACCAATCATCCGGCGGCCTTCTGGGTGCTTTGGGCACCGCCTCACGTTCACAAGGGTTTGGTTGGCTAGTGGATAGAGGTGCAGTGAGTGTAGCCACCTCTTGTTTCAAAGTACTCAGTTCACTTTCAAGGACATCAACTGTAGAGCATACGCTGGACAATTTGTCTTTAGCGGGCTACAATGCTTTCTTGATGGCACTCTGTATCATGGACGGAATAGCCTGGCTAATTGCACCAATTGTTTCTCATGCATATTGGCCCTTTGTGCAATGTTGAGCAAATCAGGAGATGGAGAATTGTGGTACTCGGCTATATAGAGTGGGGTAGTTGTTGTGTGAGTGGATGTCGAAGGTGATGGTGGAGTCATGTTCCCCGTATACTTTGCCCGCTTTATAACTTGAGCCTCTTTGTCAATTTTGGTGGCCAATGTTATCACACTATTGGTCTGCATAGTCTTATCCAATGGCTGGAACAAAGGACATGCCGCCCGCATTCATAACATACTCACCAGGTTAGGGAATGACAATGTTGTGGCTTGTTGCTTTGCCTTTCGTTTGAACTGATCAGCAATAATCTCCCCCATATTGATGTGCACATGATCAATTATGCAAGCAAGGAGAATGGAAAATTCAATTGGTACTTTCGATGTATTCCGAGAGGGTATTAGCCTCGAATAGACTAAATCTAACCACATACGGGCTTCAAATTTTAAATCACATCGATAAATGAGGACCTTAGAAATAGCCCATTGTTTTCTCCCTTTTGCAATCAAGTTGGATACCCATTGGAATTTGTTTGCTTTGTCCTTTACTTTATTGTGAAATGTTGGGTGAGATGGGATCGGCTCATCCCAATAAATTGAATTGATTGATTCTAGAGTTACGGACACCTCTTGCCCTCACACCCATACCAATGTTAGCTACGAGAATGCTTCAGTGTGGCCCCTATGCTTCAGCAGTTGTTGCCTTTCCCTATATCATGCATAGAAATCCCACACCAGCTCTGGAAGATATGGGTCAACTGGTATGGTAAATGGGCCCCAAACGTGCATCCCAATCTGGTAGTAGATATTTGGGCATGCAGTCTTGAAAGATTCTGCGTCAAACTAGGATTCTGCATGGATGACACGCTTCTCCTTAAAATCAATATAAAAATCCTCTATTCCTTCCCGCCCGAACCACACTTGGGGTGTATTGGTGTGCACTGATACGTGGCCTGTCTGAGAGTACAGGGAGATAGACATGATGTTGCAAATGTAGGTTAGTAGTGTGCCATAATTTGTAACTCAAGAATAAGGCAAACAGAAGAAATTAAGACTTTTAACAAGTTCAAGTGCCAACGATGGACCATCGGCGAGAGGTAGTTGCATTTCGCTAGTCGCCGATAGGCACAGTGAGTAAGAATCCTTGGGCACATCAGCGTTTCACTGGTGAACCACCATTGGTGTTCCGCTAGCTACCGTTTCTAGTCTATTCACCCACCAATCACCTCCATATAAATGCAAACCAATCACACTCATATCTCTGCAAAAATGACAAATTGCCCTTAAGAAAGGTGTCAATCAATCTATCATTGGGCAATTCACCCAGGTATGCAGATTATACCCCGATACTTCGTGACCACAACAAAACCATATTCACTCACATATAGCAAAGAAACAAAACAAAATATGATAAATATGACAAGAGCAAAGTATTACCAATGTTGTTAGGACCTTTCAAGCATGAGTGATAGAATTCTTACCTCCAATGGACTGTGCTTGTGAAGCTTTGTGGAGGAATGAAAAAGATGAAGGCAATTGGGGGGTTTTAAATTGAAAAAGCGGGGAAGTTGAATGGGTGTTTGGGGTGGTAGGTGGGAAGTAATGGGTCTTTTGGGGAAAGGACGATCTGGAGAGGAGATGAAAGAAAATAGGAGAATGGAAAAGTTTTTGGGGATTTTTGAGACAGGGCTATTCCACCATGGGCCACACCGGCAGTCGCCGAACTGAGCGGCGGTTCACCAATGTGTCTTCCGCTAGAATTACCTGTACACGACTTGGACTGCAAATTCGACGGTTGACCGGCGTTTCACGAACTGCATCCGGTGTTTCACCGGGTGAGGAGCCGATGCCTGATCCATTGCCAGATACTCTGGTTGATAGCAGCAACAAATCGGCGGTCCACTCTTTGACATGGCGCTTCGCAGATTGGGCCACCGGTTCGCCTTGGAACCTTCAGTTTTCTGTATAGGATCGGCGCCCCAACAACACTTCACAAAGTACTATGGGCGGTTCGCCGGTATGGGTCGCCGGTTTGCCTTGAATCCTTTAGTGCACTGGGCAGGTCGGCGCCTAAACTGCGCCTCATAAAATTCGATAAGCGTTTTGCCAGTTGCAACGCCAGTCTGTTACTCTTCCTGAAGTGCACCCTTCCATCCTAAGAAAAATCAAAAACAACAAAACATATAAGAATCAAAAAATGAAAGATGCTTGGGTTGCCTCCCAAGGAGCGCCTTATTTAATGTTGTGGCACGACGAAAGTTCCTCCAGGCCTACGGTTCATCCAGATACACCACCTCTATTTGGCCGACTTCTTCCAACACCCCCAAATATCTTTTAACTCGTTGACAATTTACTATGAACTTGCTCCCATTCTCACTATGGTGTTCGATGGCTCTGTTCTTGTACACCTGAGATACATTAAAAGGCCCTGACCATTTAGACTTTAGCTTTCCATGGAATAGACGTAGTCGGGAATTGAACAACAACACCCAATCCCCTAAAACAAAACTACACTGCAACAAATTTTGGTCATGATAGTATTTCATTCTGGCTTTGTAAATTGTTGCATTCTCATATGCCTTCATTCTGAATTCATCAATCTCATGTAAATTATGGATTCGACCTTGGATAGCTCTTCCACATTCCAGGTATAAACTTTTCAATGCCCACAAAGCTTTGTGTTCTAGCTCCACCGGTAGGTGACATGCTTTACCAAACACCAGCTAGTAAGGATACATTCCAATCAGTCAGTGTTTTAAATGAAGTCCAATATGCCCACAATGCATCATGTAACTTCCACGCCTAATCGGTTTTGTTCACATTGACTGTTTTAGTCAAGATGGACTTTATTTCCTAGTTTGAAACTTCCACTTGTCCACTGGTCTGCGGGTGATACGGGTGATACGGGGTGCCCACTTTATGCCTCACACCATATTTAGCTAGTAGTGTGCTGAACACCCGCTTGCAAAAATGAGAGCCTCCATCGCTAATGATAGCTCTAGGGGTATCGAACCGTGAGAAGATATGTTTCTTTTAAAAAATTGTTACGGTTCTTGCTTCATTGTTTGGTAACGCAACAGTTTCGACCCATTTGGAAACATAATCACTGCCACGAAGATGTATTTGTTCCCATAAGAACTTATAAAAGGACCCATAAAGTCAATCCCCCATATATCAAATAACTCAACCTCTAAGATTGGTGTTAGCAGAAGTTCATGCCACCTTGAAATACTCCCAGTCATCTGGCATCGATCACATTGCTTCACAAAGTCACGTGCATCTTGATGTAATATAGGCCAATAAAACCCGCATTGCAACACCTTGGCCACTTTTCACACACTCCCATAATGAACTCCCACAGGGGAAGAGTGATAAGCCTCTAGAATTGGGACCATCTCTACTTCCGGAACGCACCTCTGTATTAACCCATCTGCAAAACTTCAGAAGAGGTAAGGTTCATCCCAACAGAATTTTCGGACATCATGCATGAATTTCTTCTTTTGCTAAAAAATCAATCCTTCGGGTATAATGTTGCTAGCCAGGTAATTAGCAATATCTGCAAACCACGGTGTCAGGTCATGGTTGCAACTAAGATTCACTCCTCCAGAAAGACATCATAATCTCCTCTTGTGTTCCTGACTGCCGATTTTTCTCCAGGTGCGATAAATGGTCAGCCACTTGATTCTCACATCCCCTACGGTCTTTCACCTCAAAGTCGAATTCCTACAACAACACCCACCTAATCAATCTTGGTTTAGCACTCTTCTTGGACATTAAATACGTGAGTGTTGTATGGTCTGTGTGCACCACCACTTTAGTTCCTAGCAAGTGCGCCCAGAATTTTTCAAATGCAAATACAACAGCCGGTAGCTCCCGTTCCATTACTGTGTAGTTTGTTTGTGCATTGTTCAAAGCTTTACTAGCACAGTACATTGGGTGAAAGATCTTATCTTTTTGCTGACCACGGACCGCTCCTAATGCTACCCCACTTGCATCGCACATGAAAACAAAGGGTTTTGACCAATCAAGTGCTACAATGATTGGAGAGGAAATCAATCTTTCCTTCAACTCCACAAAAGCCCTTAAACAATCTTCATCAAAATTAAACTTAGCCTCTTTCTCTAATAGCCGAAACAGGGGATGAGCTATCTTAGAGAAATCATTAATGAATCAGCAGTAGAAACTTGCATGTTCAAGGAAACTCCTAACACCCTTCACGGTACATGATGGAGGTAAATAAGAGATGACATCCACTTTGGCTTGATCCACCTCAATCCCTTTTTTAGAAATTTTGTGTCCCAATACAATCCCTTCTTTGACCATGAAATGACACTTTTCCCAATTTATGACCAAATTTGTCTCCGTACATCTCTTTAATACCTCATCTAAATGTGTCAAGCAGTCATCAAATGATTTCCCCACAACTGAGAAGTCATCCATGAAGACTTCCATAGTATCTTCCACCATGTCAGAAAAGATGGACATCATGCATCTCTGGAATGTTGTCGGGGCATTGCAAAGACCAAAAGGCATCCGCTTGAATGAAAGAGTGCCATAGAGACATCTAAATGTGATTTTTTCTTGTTCATCGGGTGCAATTGAGATTTTATTGTATCCCGAATATCCATCCAAGAAACAATAGTACTTTTTACAGGCCAGTCGGTCTAATATTTTGTCAATGAATGGCACTAGGAAATGATCCTTCTTTGTTTAAGAGTTTAACTTACGGTAATCCATGAAAACTCTCTATCTCGTGACTGGACGGGTAGCTATCAATTCATTCTTTTCATTCAGAATAACCTTAATGCCTCCTTTCTTGGGCACGCACTGTACCAAGCTTACTCAACTACTGTCTGCGATGGGATACACCACCCCTTCATCTAGCAATTTAATAATCTCCTTCTTGACCATTTCTTGCATAGGTGGATTCAACTGATGGGCTGCAATTTTCTTGAAGATTGATTTTGTGAGTACAGATCCCTGGAGGGATACCAATGATATCAGCTATTGATCATTCTATAGCTTGAATATGCCTTTTCAACACCTTAATGAGCTTATCTACCTGCAACGGAGTGAGCTTTGCTGAAATGATAACTGGGAGCGTTTCATTCTCTCTCAAGTATGCATATTGTAGGTGAGTGTGCAAGGGTTTAAGCTCCAACTTTGGTGGGGTCACAGTAGATGGCTGTGACGAAGGAGTTGTACAATTCTTCAAATCAAGGTCCAACTTTCTTGTGGGAACAAATAATTTCTTGTCTCCTTATGCACATGATGAACCTCCTCGAGTTCTTCACCTTCCAAGAAAACATTGGCAATAAGTTCTGATGAGCCCGCAAGTGTACGGGTTGTACAAGTAATATAGTGGCCCTTTTTAAGAACCGAAATGTCGAACCTACAGGGACTGGACTACAGGGTAAAAC
>JACEIK010002492.1:9318-30556 GCA_018107945.1 Datura stramonium
TTTTTAGACCTTCAGAAAAATAACTCAATATTTAATTAAGTGCATCATTTAATTTTCTTGTATAATGAGTGTCGACAGATAATATTGTAGAAATTTTAAAAAATATATACATAAAATATCTAATTTTATAAATAGATCACGAGTTCACGCGCCCGCAATTCTAATGTAAATTCACCCCCCGAGAAAAGAAACACGAGTTTAATTAAAAAGACCAAAAAGCTTTTTATACTAATCGTGTGCATGAAAAATTAAGGGCAGTTAAGGCAAACAATAAAAGGACTGCTAACCTACCGCTACCTTTTTAATTATATATTATTGTATATAAACTAGTCAGGATAACTCGGGCTTCGTCCGGACCCAATACGAATAATATTATATCATATATTATATATTGTGTATGCGGATAAGCTAAAAATATTATTTGAAATTATTTTGTTATTTTTGTGTCACGCCTCACCTTGGGAGGCATGACTGGCACCTAGTGCCACACTGGGGTCTGAACTAACTTGACTAGGTTTGTGCACTCCTGGTGCATGTCTGCAACTCAATTCAAGAAAACGACGAGCTATATCTTGATTGTAAATACAGCCTCTAGCCGACAAGGCCACTTGTAAAAGAAGACAACTAACTAAAACAAACGCAATAACAGGAATCCTATGCGGACTGATAAAAACACCATGTTGTCTAGTTATAACTAAATGAAAACGGCAGCTATAACCAGACTACAACCGACAAAGCTGCTAACTGATAGCTAAACTAGGCCCCGCACGGCCATCACTTGAAATAAAACATACATGGACACCACACGGACAACAACAAAACTAACAACTGCTAATTTGTAGCCTGCAAGCCTCTAAGAGTGGAATAATGGTCAAGACAGGGCCCCCATCTATCCATAAACTGTGCAACAAATGAACAAACCTTTTCTTGCTATCAACTCCGGAGGAAAGGAGCTGAATGAACTGCTGACTCCGGCTGATGACTAAGAGGGTCCTGAACCGCGTCTATCCGCATCTATAGGCAAGTAATGCAGCGCCCCAAGGATGGGCGTCAGTACAATATGTACCAAATATGTAAGGCAGTAAAATAATAGTTGATTGAAAGCTGATAAAGCTGAAGTAATCGTGAAGGAGGGTAAGAAGTTAACCTGAGTGATCTCACCATCTAAAATATCTAACTAACAAGTAGATATACACAAAAAAGAACCTAATCGGGCCCCCATAAGCCTGAAAGGTACAAACAACACAGAATAACCTACTTGGGCCCCCATAAGCCCCGACAAGTACAAACAATGCACATTCCTGTTGTCTGGCTACTAAAGGTTCGTAAACATACTGTAACTCAGGATTGCTCATTCTCTAAAGCTGTATCCGAGTTTGATAGGCTCCTGTAGTTGTGTCTGTGTCTGAGCCATCTGGGTTATGTAACTGGACCCCGAGCCTTGGCTCAACTGTGGGTCATAGTGTAACTGGATCCCGAGCCTAGGCTCGGCTGTGGATCATAATGTAACTATTGTAACTGGATCCTGAGCCTTGGCTCAACTATGGATCATAATGTAACTGTTGTAATTGGATATGGCCCTCACGGCCTCAATCTAGTCCTTTCGGACGTCATATTGCCCCTACAAGCATGGCCCTATAGGCAATAACATCTAACAACCCAACCATCGTAAGGAAAACCAATCTAGCTAGGGTTAACTCTGACGAAGGTTACTATGTCATCGTTGTCGTCTCAATTTTATTTGTAGCAGCTGATCACAATAGGTTTACTCTGGAGTACTATAGATACACAGGTCATACTAACTTTACGACGCACGAAACTTGCCAAAAAGGATAGCCTTACATACCTCGAATGTCGACTTTCTTCTAACTGGCGAGTTTCAACTTGGAAATGGCGGTTTCACCCAAATGCAATCTTTATACGAGAGAATAGGGATAGTTTCAATACTAAACTTGACAAATAACAATAATTTTTGATAATAATATTAACTATAATTCAACTCTGAATAACTCGATGAAAACCGCAATTTCTCAAGAGTTTAGAAGAGAGAAATGCTTACCTAGTGCCTGTGGCCACTTAGGATTCAGTTTGGAGTAATTCTGACAACCTTTACTCGGTGGGGTTCCGGTATGCTGAGAGAATTTTTGAAAAATAACTCTGTAGAAATGCTTCCCTAGGACTTGTTACCTAAAGTTAATTTGAGTTTGGACGGCGTTTGGTAGCGTAATCGGACGAAAATTGATTGAAAATTGCGTTCTCTCTTATTTCTAGTCGAGGGTGTATATTACAAATGATTTAAAATTGAACTAAGGGAGTATATATATATATGTATGTAGGGAGGTGGCCGGGTGTGCCTCCCGCTGGCCAACGCGCCAAGGAGGATGTCGCGCCGCGCCTCCTAGGGTGCTGGCCCTCCTGGCGCACCGTACTGCCCAAAACACCAGCAGGCTGTTGCATCGTGCTGGCCCCTCGCGGCCCGACCTTGCCCGACCCTGTTTCCAAGGCTTTTCCTACACGCGTTAAACTCTCTTTACTCATTACAACCCACACGTACACCTACTAATCGTTAACATTTTGCGAGGTGTAACATCCTCCCCCCTTAGGAATATTTGTACTCGAATGTCATCTTCAGGCTTAAAGGAGTCAATTCTTTTAACTAGTACGTAGAAAAATTTCGGTAGAGTCTCCTCTGTAATATGGACTATCCAAAAACCTGAAACGCAGAAAAGTCCAACATAGGCGACTCACACGCTATAACCAACTACTCCACCATATAGAGATAACCAACTAAAAAGTACTAGCTAGTAATATAAGCAGTAAAATAACAACTGAACCATGACTTCACCTCAACTGCATAATCTGGGTCAATCCTGGAATAGGTGACGATATCTAGATCTCATGTCATGCTCAGCTTCCTAGGTCATCTCTTCTTTATCTTTGTTCCTCCATAGTACTTTAATGGAGACTACATCTTTAGTTCTCAGTCTACGAACCTGTCTATCTAGTATAACAATCAGAATTTCTTCGTAGGCTAACTCCTCAGTAACTTGAACGTCCTCAACTGGCATAACTCGAGACGGGTCCCCCATACACTTTCACAATATAGACACGTGAAAGACTGGGTGAACAGACTCTAACTTTGGAGGCAAGTCTAACTCATATGCCACTCGGCCTATCCTTCAAAGGATCCAATACGGCCCAATGAACCTCAGGCTAAGCTTTTCCTTCTTGTCAAATATCGCCACGCCCTTCATCGGCGACACTTTAAGGAATACCCAATCATCTATATTAAATTCCAAGTCTCTACACTGCATATCAGAGTAGGACTTCTAACGACTCTGGGCTGTCAGTAACTGCTCTCTGATGAGTTTCACTTTCTCCTCTGACTGGTAAATCATATTAGGTTCGACTAACTCTGCCTCTCCTACCTCAAACCATCCGATGGGGGACCTACATTTCCGCCCATATAATGCCTCAAAAGGAGCCATCTGAATTGCATAATGATAGCTATCATTATATGCAAATTCAATAAGGGATAAATGCTCATCCCAGCTTCCTCTAAAATCTAGCACACACGCTCATAACATATCCTCGAGTGTCCGAATGATATGCTCTGCCTGACCGTCTATCTGGGGGTGGAAGGCTATACTCAAACTAACTTATGTCCCCAAACCTTTCTGAAATGATTGCCAAAATCTAGTTGTAAACTGTGGCCCTTTGTCAAAGATGATAGATGCTGGGACATCGTTGATGATAGATGTTGGGACACCGTGCAATCAAACTATCTCTTTCATATATAGCTCGACGTAATCTTCGGCTGCAAATGTAGTCCGGACTGGCAAAAAGTGAGCTGATTTCATCAACCTATCAACAATAACCCAAATAGAGTCAAATTTGCACCTAGTACGGGGTAATCCTATCACAAGATCCATATTAACTGCCTTCCATTTCCACATAGGTATGGCCATCTCCTGATTTAATCCGTCAAGTTTCTGATGTTCAGCCTTTACCTGCTGATAGTTAGGACGTTGTGATACGAATTCGGCTACACCCCTCTTCATTTCAAGCCACCAGTATATCTATTTTATGTCATGGTACATCTTTGTTGAACCTGGATGAAGAGAGTAACGAGAGTAATGTATCTCTGCCATAATCTGACGGCAAAGCCCTATTACATCTGGAATGTAGAGGCGACTTCTGTATCTCAAAACCCCATCTTCAGTCATCTCAAAAGATGATAATTCACCTTGATGAACCTTAGATTTGAGTTGTACTAGATGGGAATCCTCGTACTGCCACTCTTTTACCTCTACCACCAGGGATGATACTGTTGTATTCTGAATTATAGCCCCATTATCCTCTGAGTCCACTACCCAAACTGCTAAACTGGTTAGTCGGTGCAATTCTCGAGCCATTTCCCGTTGTTCTGGTCTCAGATGTGCTAAACTGCCTATGGATCTGCGGCGAAGGGCGTCAGCTACATTATTAGCCTTCCTTGGGTGATACAAGATGTTCACATCGTAGTCTTTCAACAATTCCAGCCAACGGTGCTGTCGCAAATTCAACTCTTTCTGCGTGAAAATGTACTGGAGGCTCTTGTGATCAATGAAAACATCTACATGCACACCATACAAGTAATGTCTCCATATTTTTAAGACATGAACTACTGCAGCTAACTCTAGATCATGGGTGGGATAGTTCTTTTCATGCTTCCTCAATTGCCTCAAAGCATACGCAATTACCTTTCCGTGTTGTGTCAAAACACATTCTAACCCAATGCCCGAAGCGTCGCAATATACATCATAACCCTCTGAACCTTCTGGCAAAGCTAACACTGGTGCCGACGTCAATCTGTACTTCAACTCTTGAAAACTTTTCTCAAAGGCCTCGGTCTAATGAAATTTGGCTGCTTTCTGAGTCAATTTAGTCAAAGGCGCTGATAGGGTAGAAAATCCTTTCACAAACCTTCTGTAATACCCGGCTAAGCCCAGAAAAGTGCGAACCTCTGTTGGAGTTGTAGGCCTAGGCCATGTCTTTAGTGCCTCAATTTTTTGTGAATCAACTTGAATACCAGCCTCTGATACAATGTGGCCCAAGAAAGTTATAGAATTTAACCAGAACTCACATTTATAAAACTTTGCATATAGCTGGCGATCTCTGAGGATCTGAAGTACTGTTCGCAAATAATCTTTGTGTGTTATGCTTCTGAGGAGGAATATACCAGGATATCATCGATGAACACTATCACAAATAAATCTAAATATGGCCTGAAGATAATGTTCATTAGGTCCATGAACACTGCCGGTGCATTTGTCAACCCGAAGGACATAACTATGAACTCAAAATGACCATATCTGGTCTTGAAAGCCGTCTTTCGTATGTACTTCTCCCGAACTTGAACCTGGTAATACCTGGATCTCAAGTCAATTTTAGAAAAATATCTCGCCCCTTGCAGTTGGTCAAATAGATCATCCATCCTTGGAAGAGGGTATTTGTTATTAATAGTAACTTTATTCAACTGCCAATAATCTATACACATGTGTAGGGAACCATCTTTCTTTCTTACAAACAGAAATGGCGCACTCCACAATGAAGTACTCGGCCTGATAAAACCTTTATCCAATAAGTCTTTCAATTGTTCTTTCAATTCTTTCAATTCTGCAGGGGCATTCGATACGGAGGGATGGATATAGGCTGAGTATCTGGTAGCAAGTCTATAGAGAAATCTATTTCTCGCACTGGGGGAATATCAGGAAGTTTATCTAGAAACATATCCGGAACTCATTAACCACTGGGATGGACTGGAGAGTCGGGGATTCTGCTTGCTCATCCCGAACCCGAACAATATGGTAAATACACCCCTTTGCTATCAACTTTTTCAGCCGAAGATAAGATATGAACTTACCTTTTGGCGTAGCTGTATTACCTCTCCACACTCGTACTACTTCCCCCGGAAAGTGAAATCAGACAATTCTGGTCCAACATTCTACAGTGGCGTAACATGGTGCTAGCCAATCCAAACCCATAATTATATCAAAATCAACCATTTCCAATTCTACTAAACCTGCTAAGGTCTGGCGACCAATAATCTCTACTGTACAACCCCGGTAAATTCTTTTAGCAATAATAGAGTCACCGACGGGTGTAGACACCGAGAAGGGTCGCTGTCCATGGCGTACTGACACTATCTGAGTTCCTCTATGTTCTGAGCAAAGGCCTGAATTCGTTATATATCCATATCCTCTCGCAATGCGGCCTAATGCAAGACTCCACATATTCTGGCGCCAGTCCCATAATAAACCGGTGCACCCTAGCTGGCATAGTGTCAACAAATGAGGGCGCATATCTGACTAAGGAATCAAATCTCAATGCATATTTTCTAACACTCATTCTGCCCAGATCCAAATGTAAAAGCTGCTCTACTCTGGCCTGCCGTACCTCTCGGGGCAAGTAGTGGTCTATGAAATCCTCAAAAAAGCTAGGCCACGTAGGTGGAGGTGCATCTCTGCCTCGGGATCTTTCCCAACTCTCGTACCACAAAACTGCTACCTCTCGCAATTGGAATACTGCTAACTCGATTGATTCTGTGGACGAGGCATGCATAACCCTGAATATCCTCTGTAGCTGATCTATGAAGTTTTGGGGGTCTTCTCTACGATCTGTCCCTATAAACTGCGTGGGACTCAAAGCAAGGAACTCGCGGACTCTCGAACTCCCCGGCCCCTCAATGGGCTCAACAGCAGCTGGTACTACTGGCTAAGGCTGGCGCTAGGCAGCCATCATCTGAACCAACATGTAAAATGCACCCCTAAGCTCCTAATTCGACGGCACAGGAATGACTGAGGGTGGCACTGGTGTATCCGCTGCCTTAGGGGGCTCTGAGTGTTGGGGAGATCGAGGCGATGTATCCCTGTCGCCCTCAGATTGGGATGACTCTGATTGGGGCCCCCTACTAGTGCCCTCTCCTGCCGCCACATCCAACTCTCGACCAGTCGCGGTCTACCGTGCGTCTGACATTTCTCTATAAATAAGTAGAATAACATAAGCTTAGGGAGTTACCCTATACGGCACAGCTTTATAGCCCGACTGGAGGAGAAAGAAGAGTAACCATACTATTATGTCTCGTAGCCTTCTGTCTATAGAATGTGGTGCATAACACATCCATAGACAAGACTCTACCTAACACACACTTGCAGACTCCCTGGGACACGACCTGCTCTGATACCAAGTTTTTCACGCCCCACCTTGGGAGGCATGACTGACACCTAGTGCCACACTGGGGTCCAGACTAACCTGACTAGGCTTGTGCCTGCCTGCAACTCAATTCAAGAAAACGAAGAACTATATCTCGACTGTAAATACATCCTCTGGCCAACAAGGCCACCGGTAAAAGAAGACAACTAACTAACAACAACACAATAACAGGGATCCTATGCGGGCCGACAAGACCACCATGTTGTCTAGTTATAACTAAATGAAAGCGGCAGCTATAACCAGGCTATAGCCGACAAGGCTGCTAACTGATAGCTAAACTAGGCCCCACACTGCCATCATGCAAAATAAAACATACATGGACCCTACACAGCCAACAACAAAACTAATAGCTGCTAATCTATAGCCTGAAAGCCTCTAAGAGTGGAATAATGGTCGAGACAGGGCCCCGACCTACCGATAAACTGTATAACAAAGGAACAAACCTTTTCTAGCTATCAACTCCATAGGAAAGGAGATGAATGAACTGCTGACTTCGGTTGATGACTAAGAGGGTCCTGAACCGCGTCTATCCACACCTTGCAGGCAAGTAATGCAGCGCCCCAAGGATGGGCGTTAGTACAATATGTACCAAATATGTAAGGCAGTAAAATAAAAGCTGATTGAAAGCTGATAAAGCTGAAGTAATCGTGAAGGAGGGTAAGAAGTTAACTTGAGTGATCTCACCATCTAAAATATCTAACTAACAAGTAGATATACACAAACAAGAACCTAATCGGGCCCCCATAAGCCTGAAATGTACAAACAACACAGAATAACCTACTTGGGCCCCCCCATAAGCCCCGCTAGTACAAACAATGCACACTCTTGTTGTCTGGCTACTAAAGGTTCGTAAACATACTGTAACTTAGGATTACTCATTCTTTAAAGCTGTATCTGAGCCTGATAGGCTCCTGTAGCTGTTTCTGTGTCTGAGTCGTCTGGGTTATGTAATTGGACCCCGAGCCTTGGCTCGACTGTAGGTCATAATGTAACTGCTGTAATTGGATCCCGAGCCTTGGCTCGACTGTGGATCATACTGTAACTGCTGTAACTGGATCCCGAGCCTTGGCTTGACTATGGATCATAATGTAACTGATGTAACTAGATACGGACCTCACAGCCTCAATCTGTTCCTTTTGGACATCATACTGCCCCTACAAGAATGGCCCCATAGGCAATAACATCTAACAACCCAACCATCGTAAGGAAAACCAATCTAGCTAGGGTTAACTCTGACGAGGGTTACTATGTCATCACCGTCGTCTCAATTCTATTTGTAGCAGTTGAGCACAATAGGTTTACTCTGGAGTACTATAGATACACAGATCGTACTAACTTTATGACGCACGAAACTTGCCGAAAAGGATAGCCTTACATACCTCGAATGTCGACTTTCGTCTAACTGACGAGTTTCAACTTGTAAATGGTGGTATCACCCAACTGCAGTCTTTATACTGAGAGAATAGAGCTAATTTCAATACTAAACTTGACAAATAACGATAAATTTTGATAATAATATTAACTATAATTCAACTCTGAATAATTCGGCGAAAACCCGCAATTTCTCGAGAGTTCAGAAGGGAGAAATGCTTACCTAATGCCTGTGGCCGTTTAGGATTCAATTTGGAGTAATTATGACAACCTTTACTCAGTGGGGTTCTAGTATGCCGAGCGAATTTTTGAAAAATAACTCTGTAGAAATGCTTCCCGTAGGCTTAGGACTTGTTACCTAAAGTTAATTTGCATTTGGACGCGTTTGGTAGCGTAATCGGACGAAAATTGATTGAAAATTACATTCTCTCTTGTTTCTAGCTAAGGGAATATATACAAATGATTTAAAATTGAACTAATGGAGTGTATATACAATATGTAGGGCGGCGACCGGGTGTGCCTCACGTTGGCCAACGCGCCAGGGAGGGTGTCGCGCCGCGCAGCGCTGCCCAAATCACCGGCAGGCTGGCGTGTTACCTTGGCCCCTCGTGGCCTGACCTCGCCTGACCATACTTCCGAGACTTTTCCTACACGCGTCAAACTCTCTTTACTTGTCAACCCACACGTACGCCTACTAACCGTTAATATTTTACGGGGTGTAACATTTTGAAGTTCAAAATAAAAGTACTTATTTTTACTCAATCTGGCCGTAATAGTTATTGTTCTTGAACACCACAAATACTTTAATTATGAATACAATGTCCCACATAATCAATGCACAGGAAAAAAATATGTAATACTCACAAATTCAGAAAATTATTATGTTTTAAAATGTATGAAATTACTAAATAATGCCCTGCATCTTTTTTAATTATTTTACCTTTGGAGAACACACCAAAAGATACATGAAATGACCAAAATACTTTTACGGTGATAAGCATGCACATTGACGAAGACGTGCTTGCTTTCACCTTTATTAGATAGTAAAAAGATAAGTAATGTCCACAAATTTTAAAAATTATTGTATTTTAAAATGTGTGAAATTACTAAATAATGTCTATATTTTTAAAACATTTTTTTACTTTTGAAGAACATATAAAAAAATACACGAAATGATGAAAATACTGTTACCGTGATAAGCAGGCACGTTAACGGAGACGTACCTGCTATTCACAGTTATTACTTAATGCTCCATATTTTTTAATATCTTTTTTACTTTGAAGAACACATAACGTGCTTGCTATTCACTCTTATTATTAAGTAGTGTCCCATATTTTTTTTTATATCTTTTTTATTTCAAAGAATACATCAAAATATATATATATAAAATGATCAAAATATTGTTACGATGATAAAGCGGAAATGTTGACGGAGAGATGCCTGGAATTCACACTTATTAGTAAAGTAAATATATATATATATATAGTAAGAGTTGAAGTATAATTAATTTCCTTTTTTCTTTTCTCCTCGCTAAACAAGTACAGGGGATGAGCTGATTTTACATCCATTTCCCTGTGTCACTGGAGAACACTACTAGTCTGTTGTGCTCCCTGAAGAAACTCAAGGGCTCTCTCATTTCATTCATCACATCAATGGTGAACAAGGCATGGAGAATAATCCCAAGGCCCCTTCTCGAAACCGTCCTCAACAACCACGCTCAACACCACCGTGTCCCTCAACCCCTTATCCTCCACGGCCCTCGTGGCGTCGGCAAAACCACCCTTATTCTCGAACGTAAGAATCATATTCCGTATTAACTATTACCGATCCAACTCAATGGATTTAGTGTGTTTTATATATACACACACATTTTTTAGTTTTTGGCATCAAGTAATTGGTTCAGTCGAACTTGCTGCATCTGCTCTAAATTATCCCCTGAATTAGACACGGGTTTTTGTGTTGATACAACTATGTTTTGCAGGTCTTATGGGTAAATGGAACAGTGGCCCTCATGTCACAGGCTACGTGGACTTTGCAGAATCTGTAAATGATCATCACCCAATTCAAGGCCAATCATTTCCATGGGGTTCTTGGTCCAACTGCACACCTCCTTCGCTGCCCTTTCTTAGAACTCAACTTGAAAGCTGCCTTGAATCAATGGCCCAGAAGGGTATCAAGCTTGGAACTATAAGTTCTCATCAGATTTTCACTGTTTTAAGTAAATGGCATGGACTCAGTACAGCACTTAAACAGATCCTAGATGGTAGTAATTCCAACCCGAGAAAGGCTGTTTCAATTAGGAATAATTCGGTGTTGAATTTGTGGGAAAGGGCTGTTTTTGCATCAAGTGTTCGATTAAATGCCGAAGAGAGTGGTGGGTTGAGTTTGGAGGAGGAGACATATTATAGGGAAGCAATGTCAGCTTTGAATTTGGCTAAAAAGGTTATAAGGGTGCAGCAAAAATGGAGAGCTAACGCAATCAAGCATTTGAATCAGACTGGTGGATTTTCAAGGTCGTTGGCTAATTCAGCAACTGATTGGCCCTGTTTGTTATTAGAACTCCTTTCATCTGCCGCTGAAATAGATTATTTTCAGGTAATCTGAATGAAGTTGGGTTTTTGATTTTATGTAATTATAGGAGCTTAAATTGTTTTTGTATAAGAAAAAAGGCTATTTATATGTATTGATGAAAAGTATGAGTAGGGAGTGAAAAATGATGTGCGCCTAGTAAGCACGTGCTTCACCCTGTGCACTCATAGCCAAAGACTCTGAAACATGAATAACTTGCGTCTTGTGCTTTATATAATATTGATATTTTCTTGGTTGGACATGTTAAAATGAGTAGCCGAAGCTGGTCATAAACAATATTGAAGTTCTAAAGAATGCAATGCTGACGGATGATTCAACAGTTTCTGCATCCATGTATCATGATAGTCTGGTATGGAGAATAATAGCCTTGGGTGCAAATGAGAGATCTCTTCCAGTTATTCTTGTAACATCTGATAGGTAATACAACATAACTTTTTCTTTTAGCCTAAACCTGCATTTGTGATGCATTCCGGTGGACCAAGTCGTTAGACTTACATTTTATAATGTTCAGTTGTGTCATGTTTGAAATGCATGTGATGTCTAGGACCTGCATTTGTCATGCATCTCAATGGATCAAGTTGTCAACCTTCCATTTTATAATATTCAGTTGCATCATGTCTTTTGAAATGCATGCATTATTCCTCAATCTAGCATCTAGATGAGTCATACAAAAGTAGAATCTATATGCTGCCTCTCTTAGTTCAGAAATTTCAACGTCAATAGTCACAGAATACAGATAAAAAGAAACGTAGCACCCTAACTTCCTTATTCTATAAAAGAAATGCTGTGAAGTGTATGACCTTATCCAAAAAAAGGCTTTAAAGTGATATGCCTTTTGTGGTTGAAGTGCATGGAGTGTAGAGTAATATAATTGGCATGAGGTGGTCTGTATGAAGTGCTACCTATCCTCCTTGGCACATTTGGTGCATATTTGAACCTGGAAACATCCTCCGTGAATTAGGAAGCTAAAGTA
Organism: Datura stramonium; assembly: GCA_018107945.1. Taxonomy (NCBI): domain Eukaryota; kingdom Viridiplantae; phylum Streptophyta; class Magnoliopsida; order Solanales; family Solanaceae; genus Datura; species Datura stramonium. The sequence continues at coordinate 21,506 of JACEIK010002492.1, forward strand.
CGAGTCAGCTTTTATTCTTTTTTTTTTGTTCTTTCAATAATTATAATTACCAAGAAATCTCTCAGGCCACTTCACGCACTGGTCAGGCGGTGTATAATGGGCCCCTCTCCTCTATCCTTTTCCACTTAAATATCAGATTTTTTCCTGTGACTCGTGACATACGCCTAACCGACGCATCATGTATTGTGCTCTTACCACTAGACCAAAGCCCTGGGGTCACTATGAGTCGGTTTTTCATTCAATAGGTTCCCAAAGAATGATCTACATCGTGGATAATAAAATAAGTGATAATTTTCTCTCCTACCTCTTAGGAGGGTGCTACATCTCTTTCCAACAGCCTTCTGCGTTGGGAATCACCCTCTTTCTTTCTTTCGGCGACTATCCACGCAACCTTTCTTTTCTGTAGCTACAATGGGTGAACAGAAGATACGTGAAGCCTTAGCTTGTTGGAACAAAGAGGATAATCAGTCGGGTCACAGGAGGGATGGAATATTGTCCCTGCTTGCATATGATATGGAGATATGGAATATTCTGCCAGCTTACGTATGATGGATTATTTGGAGGGGGAGGAGCCAAAGGCGTTTCGAAGATAAATCCTGTACTTTCCAGAAGCTAAGGATGAACTGTTTAGTGCTCTTATACTTTTGGTGTAAACATGAATATCCTTTAGAAGTTGAGGACATTTTTTGTGTTCTGGAACGCTTATGAGTAGATAGATGGTAGGTTTTGCAGTTCTAACTACTACTTTGTAATTGTTACTCGAATACACCTTTGGTGTAGTTCCCTGTTTATAAAATATATGCTACCTTTCTAAAAAAAAAAAAAAGAAAAAAAAAAGGAGAATGATCTACATCCCTGGATTTATGCAAAATGCATCCCTTGAATGGAATATGTGAATTATAAGCTTCAGTGGTCTATGGCATTAGGATGGTTTGTAGGTGAAACTTCATTGTAGCATCAAACATATCAATGAAACTTAGTGCATAATTCGTACCATACGGGATTCTTTGCTATTGCTTGTCTTACAGGGAAAGTTGATGCCCCTGTAGCAGAAAACCATAGCCGCAGCCCTCATGTAATATCACTTGCAATATAAATATCTTGCTTTGCAGAATAAAAATACTCTTGCTGTCTCACCAGCCTTTCAGTAGTTATATTCAGATTTATGTTGTTATATTCTCTGAAGAACTATCTTTAACTTCCTTTTAATGCAATTTGGAGATTCAACACTAAGCAAGAAAATTATTGCAGCTACTATTCATATCGTGCCTATATGGATTTTGGATTTCCGGACATTTTCATCTCACGTGAGGTAAACTCAACAGAATTATTTACACTTTCTGCTCCACCTCTCAAATGGGTATCAATCTTTTGTTTATTAGCTTAACAATGAAAAAGAAAGAGGATGTGAACCTTTTGCGCAATTTTTTCTATGTAATCTTTGTTAAGCTACAAAATTGTTACGATGCAGTTTATCCAGTTTAAACCTTTTCCTCCTGTCTTGTCTTGATGGGGGATCTATAAATTAAAAAGGATTTTCTCAAGTGCATGCTTATTGCATGTTTTCTTTGCTTTCCCTCTTTATATTATTTATTACATGAGATGTTTCTTCATTGAAGTAATAACCGCGCCATCTTTCTATACAGTGGTTAAATCTAATATTCAAGTTAATTTGTGTAAGCCGGGTTTCTGTTTGTCTTGCACGTCTAACTAAATTTTTCTTTTTTTCCTTCTAGTGAACTATGGATACATCTAACTTTATTTTTTTTTTTTTTTGGATAAGTAGCTATTATACATCTTACTTTGTTGGGAATGCAGACATTTGGATGGACTCCTGCAGAAGCTAAAATGCATATGGTTGGTGACTATTTTAGTCAGTCAGAGGTATAGCCTTCTTTATACCATAAATACAATAAAAAAATATGCCTTTTGGCTTAAATTACATCATCATGATTATTTTGCGTTGGGTTGATTTTGATCTTACTTATACTGCAGTGGAATGTGATTGTTGAGGTGCTAGGGCCGAATCCAAGGCATCTATTTGAAATTTATGCACTCAAGCTAAGTAATTACTACCAAACGTGAGTACTTAGGGATGTTTATTTTCATATATTATAATTGATCTGCAGCAATAGGGGCTCCTGGCTCACGATTTCATATAAATATTATGAAATCCAGTCAATATAATAAGCTGCTGATCTGGAGTTGTTTTTCTTATAAGAACATAGAAATTCCAAATATGCATTACACAGTGAAGGGGAATGAGGTTGACCAGTTTTGTAGGTATATTAAAGTAAACGATTTTTCTAGGAGAGGCCAACAGTAATGGTCATTTTTGTGATAATGAAATCATATGCCAAATACAGCTTTGGGAACTTCCAGAAAAGCTTCCTATGGCATGTGATCTGCAGCAATTTAAATGTAAATTTTCCTTTGGGAAAGGAAAATGAAAGGGGTCTCAAGGAAAGTAGACTAAGACAGGGAATATTGTCATGTAAGACTTTACATCCATGTTTTCCAAGGACATTTCTCTTTTATCGATATATTTCCAGTGCAACCTCTAAACCACTCATCATTTATCATGGTGGGGTTATGTAGTTCTTCTTTTTCTTTTGACTGAAGTATATTTCTTTTTTATTCGTTATATCTCAGCTTTGTGATTTACAATGCATGCGTCATCTTTTATTCTCCTTGTATATGTGGTTAAATCTCACTTAGAATTGTTGTTTCCTGTTACCATATGTTGAATACTATGAAAGATAGCTTTGCCATCCTCAACTAAATTATTATCACATTCTAAGCCACTGCCATATTTTGTGGAATCAAGGGTCATGAGTGAAAAAAGCAGTAAATTTGAGGATATCGTGGATGCGTACTTGGCATATCTTCAAGTAAGTTCCAGAATAAATTACAATTTTCATTGCTTTTGGTTTTTAACTTTTCAGTTGTGGAGCTTTTACCCCATTAAGTGTATCAGCTGAAGTTTGTGAGTCAGATAAATATAAAGAAAAAAAAAAGTAAAACCAACTTTTAAAATCTTTTGTTGTTTTTTTCTTGATAAAAACCAACTTTTAAAATCTTCTTATCTTGTGATTCTTTTAAATCTATTGATTTTGATCGGGATACTTCATTTGAGTTCGTTCATAAAAAGTAAAGGTATGCTTCTGTTTCTGTCACTTACAAGCTATAGGTACGTAGAACTTTGCTTATTTGAGCTTGAATGTGAGTCACTGATTCATGTTTTATTTGCCTTATTTTCATGTACAAAGTCAAAATTAGCTTTCGTATACGCTATTTTACTTGATGGACCTTCTGTATTCACAAGCTCATTGCTGTTAGTATTCTCCCCCATAAAAAAATTTACACAACTCTACAACTAGGAATAGGCAAGATACCTTCGAATACAATTGATGAATGAGTCATCATCATACCCAGTCTCATCCACAAGTGGGGTCTGGGGAGGTAGAGTGTACGCTGACTGTACCCCTACATTATAGAGATAGAGAGGCTGTTTCCGATAGACGCTCGGCTTAAATAAAGCCATTCCAAACAATTGATGAATGAGTAATGTGCTGAATTATCTCAATTAAACTTCGTTGATTTTCTCTTCACCACAAAGTCAAATGTCTTCTTTCCATTTGGTTAAAAGTCCTTGAGCTATATATTTCATAACCTAGTAGAGTTGTGCCTTGCATCTTGATTTGTTTGATCCAGAATGCAGTCTGATACATAATAAAGAGACCATTCCAGGATGAAAAATTTATGGAGTTTTGAAGAAAATTTGCATCCTTGAGATGTCACGAGTACGTGAGTAAGTGTCTCTAGTTTTGGTGCTTCAGTTCGGAAGATGCCACATGAATTAAGATTCTTAAGAGAATTAAAACTATTCACAGAAATAAATGCTAAAAAAACACGGTATTGAGATTATAAGATAATTAAGACAATATCCAAGTCACAGTAGGTGTGAAGCAGCTGCAACTGAAATCGAGCTGACTTCTTAAATTTGTATAATATTCTACTTTCCCATTCCGAAAATGTTTCACGGCCGACATATGAGAACTTCCAAATATTTAAAATCTTAATGAAGTCTAAGCTCTCATCTGCTATTCTTACCTGTATTTTAGGTAACAGTAGTTAATCCTGCCATGGATAGAGCATTGTCACTTCTACAGAAGTTTGCGGTTGATGCACGAAATGGAAGAATTTTGAAGGACAAGCTGTGTTTTGGTGCTCCATGGAGACACCCTCCGTCTTCTGATGATCCTACATTGTGTCGTGAATGGGCTAAAATTCAACTTATGGATTTTGTTCAGTGTCTTGTGAATGCAGAATTTGGGGTATCTTTCATCTTGTTCTAGTTTTTAAGCTAATAAGCTGGTGTTAGCTGTAACTGTCTAATATACAAGCATTGCACTAAATTTTTCAATGTGAAGAGCTTCATTTCTTTCCCTATGTGCGAGTATTGTAGAGCTATTATATACATGCTACTCTGTTGTTTTATGTCTTCACTTAGACATCATGTAAATGATGCCTCCTCACAATACTTTCTGGTCTAATTTATCAAAAAGTGCGAGAAGTATGAATACATAAGGAATTTCAAAAAAAAAGTATGAATACATAAGGACCATCATAAAACAGCAAAACATATGAATCATTCTGTTTGTGATGGTCACCTGACTCATTATGTAATGCTTTATGTAAAGAATGACCTTATTGTGGCTTCTTATTAGGTGCATTGCTGTATAAAAGGATAAAATGGAAAACAACAGTTATACTGCCATGTTTTTGTGCTTTTGTAATTGGGAAAGAAGACATTCCAAAACTTGTCCCCAAATTTTGTAGATGAAATATGATTACTGTTTTAGAGCCATTATCATGGTAGATACTTAGTCATTTTTATTTTCGCCTTGCTTTTTTATTTTTTGCTCCAATTTGCAGGTAAACTACCTAGCTGATTGTAGTCTTGAAATCTTTGATGATCCATCTGCTATTGCATTATTAGAGGTACTACTCATAAGTCAATTATACCTTTATATTGAGATATTTCTGTGTTTCTGCTGTTCTCATTTTTGTTCTGAGTTTGATTTTCTTCCTGTGGTTGCTATAATATTTGCTGCACTTCGCCATAATTCTATGAATATAAAAGGAGGCACCGTTCGGAAGAAAAGATGTGATGTCCAAAGAGGAAACAAAGATATTAGAAGAACTAAAAAATTGACACTCCTTTTACACCTTAAATTTTATGTTTTACCTCTTTTTAGGTCGGTCTGCTGTATTCACAACGGGATCCATCATTCCTTCGTCCTGTTTCTCGGGGTATTCAGAGATGCCTTGTTAGATGGTAGGATGTGTATTGTCATTCACCCTGGCTTTAGAACAAGTAAGAAGCATCTACATGTGTTTACTCTTTCCGTTTTGCTACAGGCTTGTTCAAGAGAGAATCCAACTGCACTTAAAGAATTCACTCCAGTATCTTTGGCAGCGAATCATACGTGGACGCAGTTATCGCCATCTGATGTTAGAAGTAGGATACAAGTAGTTCATCAAGGTAATAGTTTATAATAAAATTTTCAAAGGAATATTTTGGTTATGGGTCTTGTGAACAAATATCTATGGAATAGTCTCAGATTTCACTTCTGTATATTCTAGAATCATTCTGAGTCAATGGCGTCTGATATACATTTTTGACATGATTTGCCTGCTCACTAAGATATTGTAAGAGACAAATATAGAAAGCTATAACTATTTCTATTCAATTCTACATCTAAATATGGTATTCAACATTATCTCATTTTCCTTATGCTCTTTGGTGGCTAACATACCATGTGTTATGGTCTCGTAGGGCTATGGTGAAGTAATACTGTTGGTCAAGCATTTTGATGGATATATCTTTACCTAAGGTTAGACTTCGAAAGTTTTGTTTTCTGGAGCAACACTCTCGTTCTCAACATAACTCTTTCATCTGATGTCACACTAAATAAGAGCTTGTATTGCTGCATTTCAGGTAATGTGGGATCAAGCTCATGGTTTACAATGATGAAGATCTCCATTGATCATTAAAAGAATTGTAAGTAAATCTTGAGGTCAAGTAGTAGGTCTTCTTTTGAGAGTAACTTGCCATCGAATATAAAATATCCATCAAAGTGTATTATTGCCAACGCCCAGGATTTAACTTTGAAGCTAAGAAGAAAGGATATTCCTTCTTTATTCTAAAAAAAACTGACTAGAATTCCCACTAAAGAAAACCATTAGTCTGTTCCATTCTGACATATTTGCTTTATTTCCTTGTGCTAAGGCTTCTTGGCTTCTAGAGTCATAGGGGTGACAAATGAGCGGGTTGGATTAAATTCAGATGGGTCAAAACGGTTAGGCACTATATGGGTCATTGCCCGATCCCCCAAAAGTTTGATTGGGTCAAGATGGGTAAAATAATGGGTTACAACCCAACCCGCCAATTAAACCTTTGGTTCCCTCATAAATATGGATGTTATGAGATTATAAAAGCAACTCAAGCACCTTTTAAAATCTGTTGTTCCTCATTCTTTGCAAGTAAAGCTTTAAACTTTTTAATTCTATTTCTTCGACTTTCTACGCTACAAAAGTTTTTGGAAAATATTCTTCAGCAGTGGTTCGTGTTTTTAGTTTTCAAATAACATTGTTTTTGAAGAAACTATTAATAGGGCTTGAAACCTTTCAAATCTAGATTTTCCTAAGTTGGTAATTTCTAATTTTCAGTTAATTCATGTACCAAGTATATTTTATGAATAGGGTAACTGTTATTTTGTTCATTTTTTGGAACAATAGAAGATCTATGAGAAAACCTGCTTGGAACTTAAATCTATCGTATCATAATTTTTTCTTAATTACTAGTGAACTTTCTTTTATTCTTTTTCCTTTAGATATAGTTAATATGGAATATGAGAATTGATAAGATTCATATTAATTAATGATGAGATTAACTAGAATCATCCTAATTTAAAAACTGTCTTATCCTAATTATTTATATTGCCCCTTAATATCTTAATATATTTTTCTACTTAAAAAGAAAAAGAACTTTTATTTGGTTGAGATTGAAGATCAAAAAATGTATTTAGCTTAGATCCAAAAGTATGCCCTGATAGTTATTTTATATTAAAATATTTGAAAGAGACTAAAGTAAATTCTTAACCCAAATCAAACGAGCCAAAGGAACACGGTGCCAACTGCCAAAGCAAAGCTTTTCATTTCTGGTTCCAGCAGGAAATTTCCATATAACCCATTGGGTTGCAGAATTTTAACCCGTTGGGTTGGACAGACTTTTGACCGTTGGGTTACAGTAGTTTTAACCTATGTTGCTCGAACTTTTCAAAAATATGGATGGGTGCTTGTCGGATACTTCAAAAGCAGTGCATTTTTGGAGTATCTAACATAGGTGCGACAGCATTTTTGGAGAATGCGACCAACATAGGTTTTATCCTTTCCTAACCCAATATTTCGATGGGTCAGTTTGGGTTCGACCCATTTTGACTAGTATGGTCTTCAGTTACCGACCCAACTCCTTTAAACTTAAAGGGTTGGGCGGGTCACACAAAAAGGGTTAGAATTGCCATCCCTAACTGAAAAACTGCATTCTGGTTCATTGACATATTATGCAGTGACCTGTTGTTTCCCTTAGGGAAGTTGAGTACAACCACCGTTAAACGTCTAATTATGACGAGTTTTGCTACAATTCCTCTTATCAGTGACATTTTTCATATTCTTGGTGTGGTTCTTGACATTGATCTTTTGCGTCGTCCTTGGTTTTAACTTAGAGTTGATGTGTAGAGTACTGGGATTCGTCTCTTGTATATTTATTGAGCTAAAGTTGTATGTGCAGTGCACTGTCGGTTGGAGCTGTTACAAAATTCTTAGGTGCAATATTGTTCTCATTCATCATCTGTGATCCCTTGAGCTTGTCCCATCTTCGGTCGAATGTAGCATCTCCACCACAGATTTGGAATGGTGAAAAATAAATCTAGAAAGTCAATTGTGGATGCTTTCTTGTTGGAGCTGGAGGTCTCTATTCAATACTTGAAGTCGATCTAATTATTTATTTCTTTATTTTCTCCTCTCAATTAGTATGGAGGATTTTATTATTTTCATTTTTGGGTGGTGTGGAATGAAAAGGGACAGGGAGAGAGAGAGAGGGCTACATTGAAGATCAGCCTGCAACGCTGCACTGCACGCGCATCTATTAACCATTGATTTATCAAAGGGGGGCGCTCGCGTGCANGGTGCCAGCGCCTCATCGCCAAGATTAGAATCATCCCCGTCGTCCTCCTCCAGAGAGGGCTACATTGAAGATCAGCCTGCAACGCTGCACTGCACGCGCATCTATTAACCATTGATTTATCAAAGGGGGGCGCTCGCGTGCACACATATATCAAGACTCTTAACATCCTTTCCCCAACTGGGAGGATGCTTATTTTTGTTGGTGCTTCAACAACCAATAACTCGACGTATACTCTTAGGCAGGACTGAATTTACCTTTATACAGGAAGAAAGTTCAGATTTATTGTTGACAACATCTTAATTTTCTCAATCTGCAGTTGTGAAGCATTGTTTTCCTTAAAGTATTTCACTTAAGGAAGCATGCATTGTTCTCTCTTTCTTATTCCTCGTATATGTGATATGGAAGAGGATCAAAATATTCTTGACTTGCAATTTGTTACTACGTAGTATTTCTTGCTTCACTGCAGCAGTGCAGCCGCTGGTCTTTTTCATCGAGTTTTTTTTTTTCGTATATATACCAAACAAGATAACTTAGTAAGAGATTTTCGTTTATCAAACATAGCAGGTGTTTCTTTCAAAACGTATACCAAATCATGTGTCAGATCTAGCTAATTTTGAATCTCACTCTTGATTTCATATATAAATATTGTATGAAATATGTATATTAACCATACAAATTTTATGTAAGGTTTCCGGAAAAATAACTATAAGTTCTGTATATAAAATATAAAGATAAATTGTATGTATGTTGTGATTCTGATAATATATATAAATTGTATAAAATTTAATAAAGTATGTGTA
>JACEIK010002492.1:30904-55821 GCA_018107945.1 Datura stramonium
TATATTATTTATAAGGATCCAGGTTGACCCACATAGGTGACCCGAATCTAATTCCTTCATCTCTCACTCACACATAGTGGGTCAACTCTCATTCCTATTTTGTAACTTTCATACACTACGACTAGACCGTGTGACCAGTGCATATTTTGAGAGCTTCATTGCTATATATCTGTTAGGAATGTATAGCATCTCGATCAATGAAACTTAGAGTAGACAATAGTATGCAGTACTCTAGATCATTTATCATATTTATATCGCTCACAATCTCTTTCTTAAATTTTAGTTCGTCATTATGTTATGGTCTCAAAACAAACATAAAGGACCAGTCAATGAACACAACTAATGTAATAATACTTAATGATCTTCCTCATATCATGATTCTCTTAATCTCAACGTGATATGCTTTTCTAGAGGTGTCTCACCTGACCGAATCAAGCATTATCTCTTAGAAACATTCTAAGATAACAAACACTAAATTGAATCTCAAGAAACTGATCAAAGTCATGATGAGGGTACAATGTAAAGAAAATTTCTTATAATTTTCAGGGCTTCACACGATAACAAGTAGAGATTTAAACTTGTATCACCCTTATGGGTCATCATATGCATACATGGTATGAAACATGTCGCACAGTATCAACTCCTTTCCCATGAAGCGAGTGTCTTTTAAAATTAGATATTGTGTAGATGATAGTTTAGATAACTCATGTCCAACTTTGAATTCATAAATCTACTCAATTATTTTATTCATCAAAAACTCACATCTGGCATTAAGAACAGACTAACTCATTTTAATCACCCATGATTAAATACAAAGCAAATGAAATTCTTATTATAAACTTCCAGCTCTCTTTTATCATCACTTTTGATAATAATTAGTTTATAATTGTCTCATCTCTATCTGTCTCTTAGACAATAGAGGCGATTGCCTGTGTGAATAGGTCAATCTTTTGTCTGTCCGTCGTACTTCTTATACTAAGAATTTATGTACTATCCATAAAAAAATATTATATGTATTTGAACCAACAAGTATGGATAATTAGGCACAAAGTAACACTAACTTCAATAATGTAAATTTACATGAACCTGAATGGGAAAATAAAAAATATAAATACATTAGCATCTACGCAAACCCAATGACTTCATATTTTTTTCATAAGCATCATATGTTTTGGGTTTTATTAAGGGATCTATTATCATTTGATGCATAGATATGTATTTCACGTTCACTTCCTTTTGTACAATCATATCTCTAACAAAATTATACTTAATATCGATATGTTTCATTTTTCCATGGTACTTGGGATCCTTATATAGGATATTGCAGCTTGACTGTCACAATTGAAGGTCACTGGCTCAATAGTGTTATTATTCACACCCAAGTGTGTCACGACCCGAGTCTGCACCCTGGACGAGACACGGTACTTGGTGCCACAAGTGATCCCAAGCTAACCCATGGTTTATCATTACACTGGTAAACTTAGATAAACATAAGCGGAAGCTGTATAAAAATAATTATCCAAGAAATACTGATCTAAAGAGAGTAAACATATCTGGAAAGAATACTGAACAACTGTGTGTGAAAGCCAACTACTAACTGATGAGTTGCTGGGACAAGCCCCCAGCCAACTCTAAAATCTTTCTAGAAAAGAACTACCTGAAAAAGAAAATTATAGTCCTCGGAATATGAGGACTCACCAGAAGGACTGCTTCTGCTGAAATCGTCGGAGGGAACTACTGACGATGCTGAGACTGAGAACCTGCGCCTGTATCATAATACGATAAAACGTAGAAAGTATGCGTCAGTACTTTGAATGTATTGAAGAAGTGAGATATACAATAAGCATGGAAAAATAAGCATGAAACTGAAATAACATGAAATGACCAACTGATACTGAATACTGATAAAAGCTGAGCTATAACTGATATGGCCAATAATGACCCTGACTGATGGTCATAAACATGTCCTGGAATTGAGTGACTGAACTGAGCTAAACTCAAACTGTATTGACAAGTGGGAGAGTCTATAACCGACATGTAACCACGTGAGCTAAACATGGAGTTCGATGTATACATCCCATCGAAGAAAACCCACTGTACTTTGCCAGGGTATAGTGGCTGAGCTGGGTAATCACAAGTTTGGGGTCGTTGGGCCAATAACCTATGGTGGCAACGTAGTTCAGGGAACCTGAGTGCGCTGGAACCCCGGTCCAATCGGTGCTAAGTACTACTCCCACTGGATAGTTCTAGACTACTAAGATGATAGCTCGAAGTTGAGGTCCTGGACTAAGTCAGGAATACTTATCTGGAAGTAACCTGAGAGTTTGTAGGACCAGATAACTGAAAACTGGTGTTCTAAGACTGGTTAGAGCTGCTTATCTGGAAGTATCGTAACCGTCTAAAGAACTAACTGATAACTGATACTAGGGAGTATTATTGAACTGAGCTCTTCAAAGAACTAACTATCGTCAAATTGATCAGCTGGTTTACTGTAAGATACTGAAAAGACAAATTTCTAACTGAGACTGAACTAGCATTCAAACTGACTGTGAATCCATAAAATGGTAATAACATGAAAATTCAAGAACTAATAGAGTCAAGAAGTATTTGTATCTAGACAATTATGTAAGACCTGGTTAACTGTATTCGCAGAATTAGGGCTAAACAATATTTCATAAAGAGAACAACAACATGTGCGATAAATGATGAAAACATTGCAAGAGCACAAGGATTTCAAAATCACAAGAATATTCATAATCTGACTAAAGCTAACCCTATTTTTGATATTCAGGGCTAACACTAAGAAGAAATTACAGAAGGGTTTTGGGGCACAAGGGAAGAACAATTTCCTTGTTGAATTCCCACATACCTGGAGTCAAATTTCCTGAAAAGGGTTTGGAGAATTTGAGGAGAAAACTTGAAACCCTTGATCTTACTCTGAGTCTCCTGTCTGAGGTTTCTATGTTCTGAGCTTGAGAGAATGAGAGGAATAAAGAGGGAACATCGATTACCTCCCTAAATCTCTTGAATATAACCCAAAAATGACATAGTTTAAGGATTAAAAGATGGGAGGTTACAAAAATGTCCCCGAAAGAAAATTTGAAAAACTACTCGACAGGAACCAATTTGTCCTGGGCTTGAGATCTCTGCTTACAGGAAATGGTCCATGGAAGGGAACCACAACTCGTTGGATGGACCAGAACGCCTTACCCCGCAGCATCAGAACGCAACCGAGGCCAACTCTAGAAGCATCACAATAGACCACGAACCTATCTATTTCTTTTAGTAAGGTCAAAATTGGAGTTGTAGTGAGTCGAGTCTTCAACTCTTGGAAACTCTTCTCACATGCATGTGACCACTGAAACTTCACCTTTTTCTGAGTTAGTTTAGTCAGAGGAGACGTAATACAAGAAAATCCCTCTACAAACCGTCAGTAATAACTGGCTAGACCCCGGAAACTCCTGATATCTATTGGGGAAGTGGGTCTTGGCCAGTCTTTCACCGCTACTATCTTTTTAGGATCTACCTAAATACCCTCACCTGAATTCACATGACCAAGGAAGGCCACCGACTTCGGCCAAAATTCACATTTGCTGAATTTAGTGAATAGTTGGTGGTCTTTGAGAGTCTGCAACACTATCCTCAGATGGTTAGCATGCTCCTCCTCATTTCTGGAGTATACCAAAATATCATCTATGAACACAATAACGAACATGTCCAGATACTGTTTGAATACCTTGTCATCAGGTCCATGAAAGTTGCAGGAGCATTAGTTAGTCCAAAAGACATAACCACAAATTCATAGTGACTATATCGAGTTCTGAAGGCTGTTTTCGGTATGTCACATTTCCTGACCCTAAGCTGATGATACCCCGACCTGAGATCCACCTTGGAAAAACAATTGACTTCCTGAAGTTGATCGAATAAGTTTCCAATCCTGGGTAGGGGGTACCTTTTCTTAACTGTAACTTTGTTTTGTTGATGGTAGTCGATACATATTCTAAGAGTACCATCCTTATTTCGCACGAACAACACTGGAGAACCCCATGGAGAGATGCTGGGCCTACTGAAACCTTTATACAGAAGGTCTTTCAGCTGTTCCTTCAACTCCTTAAGCTCAACTAGATCCATTCTATAAGGAGGAATAGAGATAGGTTGAATGTTTGGGAGAAGGTCTATGCCGAAGTCTATTTCCCATACGGGAGGGACTCAGGAAAGATCTTTGGGAAACACGTCAAGAAATTTACTGACAACTGAAACTGACTGAATAATTGGGGTCTCGGAGCTAGAATCTTTGACTCAAACTAGATGATAGATACACCCTTTCGAAATCATCTTCCTTGTCTTAAGGTAGGAAATAAATCGACCCTTAGGCACTGAAACACTACCCCTGCATTCTAAGACTGGCTCGTTGGGAAACTGTAACCTGACGACTCTAGTTCTGCAATCGACTGAGGCATAATCGAAATGTAACCAATCCATTCCAAGAATAAGGTCGAAATCGGCCATGTCTAGCTCTACTAGATCAACTGGAATAACTTTACTCAACACTGAGACTGGGCAGTTTCTATATACCCGGCTGGGTCTAACTGACTCACCAACTAGGGTAGAGACCAAGAACGATTCTGAGAGGACTTCTAGATTGATTTTAAACTTAACAGCTACATAGGGAGTCATGAATGATAGTGTGGCTCCTAGATTTAGTAGGGCATACACATGTAGATGGAAAAGATGTAACATACTCGTGACCATATCAGGTGAGCTCTCCTGATCCTGACGAGAGGACAAAGCATAAAAATAGTTTTGGCACTGACCACCATCCGTACTTGAAGTAGTCCACTGCTGAGCTTAATGACCTACTGGGGATGCTGAAGTAGACTAAGTTCTCCCCTATCCTGCTGATGGACACTTCTTTAACTTGTGATCCAACTGTCCACATCCAAAGAAACCCTCTTTGCCCATGCGACATTCACCTGGATGGTTCTTGTCACACTTAGGACAAGCTGGGTTATGGTTGCTGGAATTGTAACTCTAGGACTGAGAGCCAGATGCTCCACCCTTATGATTTTTGCGGGACCGGAAAGAAGGGGCACTGGTTGATGTGGGTGCTGGGGTTCTCTATTGTTACTGCTGTGGGCGACTACTACCTCTGGACCTCTAGTGGCCGTAATCCGACTATCCTGTTCTGGCGTGTTTGTTCTCCCGCTCAATATCGTCCGACTTCTCTGACTCAATCTGCTGTGCATGAATGATGAGACTAGAGAGGTCGATGTCCTTGATGAGCATTGCAGTTCTGCACTCCTTAAGTACCAAATATGACACTCCATTGACGAATTTGAGCATGCGAGCTCTTGGCTCAACAACTATCTCTGGAGCATAGCTTGACAACCGAGTGAAATCCAATGCATATTCCTCCACTATCCTGTTCCCTTGTCTCAGATTCATAAATTTAGCGACCTTGGCCTCTCTCAATTCCCAAGGAAAGAATCTTTCTAGAAATGCTGTAGCAAATTCATCCCACTCTATTGATCCTGCTTCTACTGGCCTCCCTTCCTTCCACAGATTGTACCAAATCCGAGCCACTCAGTTGTTCTGGGTAGCTGTTATATTCCTACAGGTGGCTATAGGCCTTGTCGGCTGGAGGCTGTATTTACAGCCGTTATATAGCCTGTTGTTTTCATAAATCCAGAATTAGAGCCAGCCTAGCAGCAAAAGTGCTTAGGCTCAGTAGTCTAACAGTCCAGATCCTAGTAGGGCACCAGGTGCCAGTCATGCCTCCCAAGGCGGGGCGTGACAGTTAAGTGACTCAATGACTCATTAGGTCAACCGTGAGAAGGATGTCTAAGAAAAATCCAATGTTCCCAACGGGCGACTTCATGAGTCATGGTCAGGTCCCACAACTCGTTGAGTCACTCGTTGTCATGCCGGAATCTAGAAACTCAAGATGTTGGCAGTATACTTGACGGGTGGTCACCCCGAGTCATCATTAGTGGGAACGACTCGTTGGGTGACCCGTTACCAGCCTTGTATTAATTTTCCCAGGAGGTGAGATAGTGTGGTCGACAACTGGTGACCACGAGTCGTGGCCTGTGACCACGACTTGTTAAGTCACTCGTGGTCACCCACTAGAGATTGTAGGCAGTGTACCTAATGGGCATGACCACGAGTCATTGTCTGACACCACGACTCGTTAGCTCATCCGTTAGGGACACCTGACAGTTTTTTCCAGCGAGTTTCTAAGGGCTATTTAGTAATTTCCTACCTTTCCAAGCTTTAAACTACGTCATTTTAGCATCAATTTCAGACGTTTTAGTGGG
The DNA here is from genome assembly GCA_018107945.1 of Datura stramonium. NCBI lineage: Eukaryota > Viridiplantae > Streptophyta > Magnoliopsida > Solanales > Solanaceae > Datura > Datura stramonium. Next base: position 37,222 of record JACEIK010002492.1, read on the forward strand.
GGTAATGGGTTCTTTTCCTCATTCCCCACTCAAACTTCCTAGAAACAGAACGTAGAGTTCCTCTCAGAGCTGTTTAGAGCTTCAAACTAGGGCAAATCCTTCTTCTTCTTCAATTCTCCAAGAATTTCTCCACGATTCTTCATCAGGTATTTGGAAATTCAACAAGGGAATTGTCTTTCCCTTGTGTCCCCCAAAATCCTCCCATAACTCCCTTATCAGTTTTAGCCCTGAGCTGTCTAATACGAATGATTTCCATGTGATATTTTTGTAATTTCTCCTGGAATAAATATCCATGTTGGTTGTTCATATTATCTTCACCAGTTCCTAATTAATTTGTCAATGTTCGTACAAAAGTGAATTTAAGCCCTAACTTTCGAGTAATGGTTTTGCTTATTAAATCCCATCTAGTGAATGAGGATAGCTTTGGGCTGAATTTCCTAGAAATTCTTACTATATATATGTTGAGCAACTATCCATTAATAAGAATGAGCTTAGCCTTGTTGGGTAAGATTTCTGTAATTCTTGATATTTTGGCATATTATGAAAATTCCCTTTTTGTTGGGATAAGTTGAGTTCTCTATTAGCTGTTAGTAATTAAGACTAGTTAGAACGTAGAATGTCTTCAGAAAATTGTCAATGGATCAGTTTGGCTTCAGTCTTTTCCCGAGGTATCAGTGGTGCCTCTAAGTTTTCAAAATCAGACTCAGATTATAGTTATCTGGTCAATTAGGTGGTCATGATATTTTAGTGTATAGCTCTGACCAGCCCCAGGAACCCAGTTCAGTTACAATTTTTTCTTAGACGGTTACAACGCTTCCAGAAAAGCAGCTCTGACCAGTCTAGAACCCAGTTTCAGAATCTAGTCCGATAAGACTCTCAGGGTATACATAGTTATACGTCCCTAACTAGTCTTGGACCCCAGTTTCGACACATCAGCTTAGTAGTTCAGTTTAGGTTTTCCAGTGGGAGTAGAACTTAGCACCGAGCGGGCCAGGGTTCCAGCACACCCAGGTTCTCAGAACTACGTTGCCAGCATAGGTTACAGTATTACTTGGCCTGATTGGCCCCAGACTTTTGTGATCACCCATTTCATGCCTTTATACCATGGTAAGGTATATTTGGTCCTACCGGTGGGGTGTATACATCAGACTCCACGTCTAGCTCACGTGGTTAAATGTCAGTTATAGACTCTCCCACTAGTCAGTCCAGTTCAATACAATTTAGTCCAGTTTAGTTTAGTTAGCTCAGTTCAGATCATAATCAGACTTAGAACATGCTTGACCATCAGAGAGGGTCTTTTAGACCATCCCAGTTACATCAGTTATTCAGTTCAACAGCTTTAGTTGGTTCCTGCATGTTTCCTAAATTCAGTATTAGTATTACTTATCTCGCGTATGTTTATCTTGCATACTTAGTACATTCAAAGTACTGGCGCATACTTTTATGCTGTATCATTTCATGACACAGCTGCAGGTTCTCAGACTCAGCACTGATAGTCGCCACAGTTCAGAGTCTCCATCTCAGCAGTTAAAGTGTGAGTCCTCATCATCCGAGGGCACTATTTCTTCCTTTCAGTCATTTATTAATTCCAGTTAGACTTAGAGTTAGCTGTGGGCTTATCCCAGCAACTCCTCAGATAGATGGCTTTCAAACATATATGATTTTTAGACTTATCAATATTATTTAAGTGTTTGAACTTTATACTTACAAACTTGTCTTTCTTAAATATTTTATGGTATCATTTTAAGTTTCGCTGTGCATGTTTACTCAGAATGCTAGTGAATTATAGACCAGGGGTTGGCTTGGGTCACTTGTGGCTTCAAGTACCGTGTTACGTCCAGGGTGTAGACTTGAGGCGTGACAAACTTGGTATCAAAGCACTAGGTTTAGAGTATCCTTGGAATGTCTAAAAGCCGCATCGAGTAGAGTCCTTTTCATGGGTGTAAAGAACACCACACTTATGACGAGGAGGCTACGAGATGTTATTAGGAATATTCCATTTTGTTCATATTCCTTATCATGCGTCAAAGTTCAAATTCTAGAAGTGTCCTTCTAATTCGTACACTACTTCATTTCAGTGAACCATGCCTCCCAGACGCGGTAACGGAAGGAGGGCCGGAAATGCCAACACACCTGCTCCACCAGCCCTGGCAGCTCCTCAAGATGATTCCATTTCTACTGCAGAGTTTAGAGTAGCCATTCAGTTACTGGCTCAAATCGTGACCAATCAGGTGAATCAGCAGGTGGTCTTGGTAGCCACAAGTGGGTCCGCAACAGTTGCTCGGGTATGAGATTTTACCCAGATGAATCCCCCTGATTTTCATGGAACAAAGGTGGGAGAGGACCCATAAGAGTTCGTAGATGGAATTAAAAGATCACCCAGATTATGGGTGTCAGTCCCTTGGAGAGTGCCGACTTGGCTGACTACCAGCTTAAAGGGGTAGCCCAGGTCTGGTATGAATAGTGGAAGGAGGGGCAGCCAGCGGGAGCAGGACCGGTGGAGTGGGAGGAGTTCCACACAACTTTCTTGGATAGGTTTTTCCCCCGGGAGTTGAGGGAGGAGAAGATGGTAGAGTTTATGAACTTGCGTCAGGTCAACGGGACAGTGGAGGAGTATGCTTTGGAGTTTACTAGGTTATCAAAGTATGCTCCAGAGATGGTAGTCGAGCCAAGGGACCGCATGCTGATGTTCGTTAATGGGGTATCTAATCTGTTCCTGAAGGAGTGCAGGACTACAATACTGATCAAGGAAATGGACCTATCTAGCCTAATTGTCTATGCCCAGCAAATTGAGGCTAAGAAGCTGAAGGATATGGAGAGAAAGAATAAGCGGGCAAGAACTGGCCATTCAGATTTCGGCCATCGGAGATCTAGCGGTGGTAACCGCTCACAGCAGCAACAACAGAGGGCCCCAACACCTAGCTCAACTAGCTCCCTAACCTTTCGGTCTTATCAGGATCGAAGGGGTGGGTTATCTGGCACTCAGTCTCAGGCTCACAGTATCGGGAACAAGTACCCAGCTTGTCCCAAGTGTGGTAGGAACCACCCAGGAGAATGCCTTCAGAGACGAGAGGGCTGCTTTGGGTGTGGATATCTTAGACACAACTTAGGGAGTGCCCGTCATTAAGGCAAGGGAGATCACAATCTACCATATCATCAGCTCCAGCAGGTTGACCAGCCCAGCAGGCTAACACATCAGGTACAGATGGCAGTCAGTACCAAAATCGTTTCTATGCTCTATCTTCCCATCAGGATCAAGAAAGCTCACCTGACGTAGTTACTGGTATGTTGCATCTCTTCCATCTATATGTGTATGCCCTCTTAGATCCAGGAGCCACTCTTTCGTTCGTGACTCCCTATATATCAGTCTAGTTCAACATCAGTCCAGAGGTCCTATCAGAACCCTTCTCAGTCTCCACCCCAGTTGGCTAGTCAGTTAGAGCCAGCCGAGTGTATAGAAACTGCCCAGTCTCAGTCCTGAATAAAGTCATTCCAGCTGATCTCGTAGAGCTAGACATGGTCGACTTCGACCTTATTCTGGGCATGGATTGGTTACACTCCTTCTATGCCTCAGTTGACTATAGAACTAGTGTTGTCAAGTTTCAGTTTCCGAATGAACCAATGTTAGAATGGTCGGGCAGCAGTTCAACGCCTAGGGGTAGGTTTATTTCCTACCTTAAGGCCCAGAAACTCATATCCAAAGGATGCCTATATCATTTGGTTCGGGTCAAGGATTCCAACTCTAAGACCCTAACCATTCAGTCAGTTCAAGTGGTTAGCGAGTTCCCAGATGTTTTTCCGGAGGATCTTCCTGGAGTTCCCCCTGAACTAGAAATAGACTTCGGGATAGATCTCCTTCCAGATACTCAGCCCATCTCCATCCCTCCTTATAGAATGGCTCCAGCTGAGCTTAAGGAGTTGAAGGAATAGCTAAAATACCTTCTTGACAAGGGTTTTATCAGACCCAGCATCTCTCTATGGGGTGCTCCAGTTCTATTCGTGCGAAAGAAAGATGGTACCCTTAGAATGTGCATAGATTACCATCAGCTAAACAAAGTCACAGTCAAGAACAGATATCCCCTACCTAGAATTGATGATCTGTTCGACCAACTTCAGGGAGCTAGTTGTTTCTTCAAGATAGATCTCAGATTAGGGTACCATCAGTTAAGGGTCAGAGAGTGTGACATATAGAAAACAACATTCAGAACTCAGTATGGTCACTACGAGTTTGTGGTGATGTCCTTTGTGTTAACAAACGCCCCAACAACCTTCATGGATTTGATGAATAGGGTCTTCAAACAGTACCTGGATATGTTAGTTGTTGTATTCATCGACGTCATTCTGGTATATTCCAGAAATGAGGAAGAGCATGTAGATCACCTGAGGATAGTGCTTCAAACACTTAGAGACTGCCAGTTGTTTGCCAAGTTTAGAAAATGTGAATTCTGGTCAAGATCCGTGACTTTCTTAGGTCATGTGGTTTTAGGAAAAGGAATACGAGTAGACCCTCATAAGATAACAGCAGTGGAGGATTGGCCCAGACCTATCTCTCCTACCGAAATCAAGAGTTTCCTGGGCTTAGCAGGCTATTACTGACGATTTGTGGAAGGTTTATCCTCCATAGCATCCCCTCTGACCAAGTTAACCCAGAAGAAGGTGGAATTTCAGTGGTCGGATGAGTGTGAGAAGAGTTTTCAGGAGTTGAAGACTCGACTCACTACCGCTCCAGTTTTGACCCTGCTAGAAGGAACAAATGGTTTTTTTTGTATATTGTGATACTTCCAAAGTTGGACTTGGTTGCGTTCTAATGCAGCGGGGAAAAGTGATAGCCTATGCCTTCAGACAGCTCAAAGTTCATGAGAAAAATTATCCAACTCATGACTTGGAGTTGGCAGCGGTGGTATTTTCTTTAAAAATATGGAGACACTACTTGTACGGGGCTCACGTGGATGTGTTTATAGATCACAAGAGCCTTCAGTATGTGTTCAGCCAGAAGGACCTAAACTTGCATCAGAGATGGTGGTTGGAACTACTAAAGGATTATGACATAAGTGTGCCGTATCACCCGGGCAAAGCCAATGTAGTGGCTGATGTCCTAAGCAGAGTGTCTACGGGCAGCGTGGCTCATGTAGAAGAAGGTAAAAAAGAGTTAGCAAGGGATGTTCATGGACTAGCCCGGTTAGGGGTGCAACTGGTAGACTCAGCCGAAGGTGGGATAGTAGTGCAAAGCAGGTGAGATTCATCCTTGGTAGTTAAAGTTAAGTCCAGACAAGATGAAGATCCAGTTCTTCTTAAACTTAAGGAAGCAGTTCTCAGAAAGGAGGTCGAGGCTTTCTCCCAAAGGGGAGATGGTGTACTCCGTTACCAGGGAAGATTGTGTGTGCCAGACGTTGGTGAGTTGAGATGGCAGATATTAGTTAAGGCACACAGCTCGAGGTACTCCATTCACCCTGGTGCTACTAAAATGTACTGCGACCTGAGGGACATTTACTGGTGGAACGACATGAAAAGGGATATCGCCGAATTTGTAGCACAGTGCCCGAACTGCCAGCAAGTCAAGGTAGAACACCAGAGACCCAGGGGAATGACTCAAGATATCAGTATACCCACTTGGAAGTGGGACGAATTAAATATGGACTTCATTACAGGTCTACCTCGGACTCGCCGGCAGCATGACTCAATCTGAGTGGTAGTAGACCGGATGACCAAGTTAGCTCACTTCCTCCCAGTTAAAACCACAAACTCAGCTGAGGACTATGCCAAACTTTATATCCAGGAGTTAGTCAGACTTCATGGGGTGCCCTTGTCAATTATTTCAGACAGCGGAGCACAGTTCACCTCACATTTTTGGAAGTCCTTTCAGAAGGGGCTAGACACTCAGGTCAAACTCAACACTGCTTTTCATCCGCAGATAGATGGGCAAGATGAGCGGACCATTCAGACCCCGGAAGATATTATAAGAGCGTTCTCAATTGATTTTAAGGGTAATTAGGATGACCATTTTCCTCTTATCGAATTTGCGTACAACAACAACTACCATTCCAGCATCCAAATGGCCCCGTTTGAAGCATTGTATGGTAAAAGGTGTAGATCTCCTATAGGATGGTTTGAAGTCGGTGAAGCTACCCTGATAGGGCCAGACTCGGTTCACGAGGCAATTTCAAAAGTTCAGCTCATTCGAGAAAGGTTGAAAACAGCCCAGAGTCGTCAGAAATCTTATGCCGATGTGCGGAGAAGAAAATTGGAGTTTGCAGTTGATGACTGGGTATACCTAAAAATTTCGCCCATGAAAGGGGTGATGAGGTTTGGGAAGAAGGGGAAACTCAGTCCTAGGTATGTGAGACCTTATAGAATTTTGCGGCGTATCAACAAGGTGGCCTATGAGCTAGAGTTGCCTTAAAAACTAGCAATTGTACACCCATTTTTCCATGTCACTTTTGAAGAAGTGCATTGGAGATCCAACCTCTGTGGTGCCATTGGACAGTGTGGGAATCAAGGATAGTCTTACATATGAGGAGGTACCAGTCCAGATCCTTGACAGTCAGGTTCGTAAGTTAAGGAATAAGGAAATAGCTTCAGTCAAGGTCCCATGGAGAAATAAATAGGTTGAAGGAGCTACGTGGGAGGCCGAAGCAGATATGATGGCCAAATATCCACACTTGTTCTCCACCGACTCTGTTGTAGCTTGAAATGTGAATTTTGTTTTGAGACCTGAACTAGTTGTTAAATTCAATTCATGTGTATAAGTTTTATTTTTGACTTTTGATGTATATATGAAAAACAAATTCAGTTCATCTATGTATTCTGAAATAGAGGTAGTCATTTCGGTAGTTTTGGACTTAATGAGCAGTATTTGAAAGTTTTGATTGCTATTTTTCTGATTCCTATTAGTTTTCTAACATTCGAGGATGAATGTTTCCAAGGGTGAGATATTATAATTCCCTGGAAGTTTAAAATCAATATCCGAGACCTAAATAAGAAAATCTAGAAAACTACATAAATATTGCAGAACAACCACCTAACGAGTCGTTAAGCAACCGTGAGAAGGATATCTAAGAAAAAGTTAGTGTTCCCAACTGGCGACCTCACGAGTCGTGGTCAGGTCCCATGACTCATTGAGTCACTCGTTATCAGGTCGGAATCCAGAAACTCAAGATGTTGGCAGTGTACTTGACAAGTGGTCACCACGAGTCGTCGTCAGTGGGAACGACTCGTTGGGTGACCCGTTACCAACCTTGTATTAATTTTCCTAGAGGGTGAGACAGTGTGGTCAACGACTGGTGACCACGAGTCATGGCCTGTGACCACGAGTCGTGTCCTGTGACCACGACTCGTTAAGTCACTCGTGGTCACCCACTGGAGATTGTAGGCAGTGTACCTGACGGGCATGGCCACGAGTCATTGTTTGACACCACGAATCGTTAGGTCATCCGTTAGGGACACCTGACAGTTTTTCCCAGCGAGTTTCTAATGTCTATTTAGTAATTTACTACCTTTCCAAGCTTTAAACTACGTCGTTTTAGCATCAGTTTCAGACGTTTTAGTGGGGGTAATGGGTTCTTTTCCTCATTCCCCACTCAAACTTCCTAGAAATAGAACGTAGAGTTCCTCTCAGAGCAGTTCAGAGCTTCAAACTAGGCAGATCCTTCTTTGTCAATTCTCCAGCAATTTCTCCAGGATTCTTCATCAGGTATGTGGGAATTCAACAAGGGAATTTTCCTTCCCTTGTGTCCCCCAAAATTCTCCCATAACTCCCTTATCACTTTTAGCCCTGAGCTTTCGAATACAAATGATTTCCATGTGATTTTTTCGTTAATTTCTCCTGGAATAAATATCCATGTTGGTTGTTCATATTATCTTCACTAGTTCCTAATTAATTTGTCAATGTTCGTACAAAAGTGAATTTAAGCCCTAACTTTCGAGTAATGATTTTGCTTATTAAATCCCATCTTGTGAATGAAGATTGCTTTGGGCTGAATTTCCTAGAAATTCTTACTATATATATGTTGAGCAACTATCCCATAGATAAGAATGAGCTTAGCCTTGTCGGGTAAGATTTCTTTAATTCTTGATATTTCGGCATATTATGAAAATTCCCATTTTGTTGGGATAAGTTGAGTTCTCTATTAGCTGTTAGTAATTCAGACTAGTTAGAAGGTAGAATATCTTCAGAAAATTGTCAACTGATCAGTTTGACTTCAGTCTTTTCCTGAGGTGTCAGTGGTGCCTCTTAGTTTTCAGAATCAGACTCAAATTGTAGTTATCTGGTCCATTAGGCAGTCATGGCATTTTAGTGTATAGCTCTGACCAGCCCCAGGACCTCAGTTTAGTTACAGCTTGTTCTTAAATGGTTACGATGCTTCCAGACAAGCAGCTCTGACCAGTCTAGGACCCAGTTTCAAAATCTGGTCCGATAAGACTCTCAGGGTACATGCAGTTAAACGTCCCGACTAGTCTTGGACCCCAATTTCGAGCTATCAGCTTAGTAGTTTAGTTTAGATTTTCCAGTGGGAGTAGAACTTAGCACCGAGCGGGCCGGGGTTCCAGCATACCCAGATTCTCAAAATTACGTTGCCAGCGTAGGTTATAGTATTACTTGGCCTGATTGGCCCCAAACTTTTGTGATCACCCACTTCATGCCCTTATACCCTGGCAAGGTATATTGGGTCCTACCGGTGGGGTGTATACATCGGACTCCATGTCTAGCACGCGTGGTTAAATGTCAGTTATAGACTCTCCCACTAGTCAGTCCAGTTCAATACAGTTCAGTCCAGTTCAGTTCAGATCAGAATCAAACTTAGAACATGCTTAACTATCAGTGAGGGTCTTTTAGACCATCCTAGTTACATCAGTTATTCAGTGCAACAACTTTAGTTGGTTCCTGCATGTTTCTTAAATTCAGTATCAGTATTACTTATCTCGCATATGTTTCAATCGCATACACAGTACATTCAAAGTACTGATGCATACTTTTATGCTGTATCGTTTCATGATACAACTGTAGGTTCTCAAACTCAGCACAGATAGTCGTCGCAGTTCAGAGTCTCCATCTCAGCAGTTGAAGTGTGAGTCCTCATCATCCGAGGGCACTATTTCTTCTTTTTAGTCATTTATTAATTCCAATTAGACTTAGAGTTAGCTATGGGCTTGTCCCAACAACTCCTCAGATAGATGGCTTTCAGACAGATATGATTTTTAGACTTATTAGTATTATTTAAATGTTTGAACTTTATACTTACAGACTTGTCTTTCTTAAATATTTTATGGTATCATTTTAAGTTTCACTGTGCATGTTTACTCAGAATGCTAGTGAATGATAGACCAGGGGTTGGCTTGGGGTTACTTGTGGCTTCAAGTACCGTGTTACGTCCAAGTTGTAGACTCGGGGCGTGACAGGGCCGTGTATGTGTTTGGCCATATATATATATATGTATCAACCAAATATTATCTTAATTTTGATATTTTGCATAAAGCTATTTTTTGAGTAATTTTTGTAAAATAAATTCTATACAAACACATAGAAAAAAATTATATACAGACACATAGAAAAAATTTATATACAGACACATAGAAAAAATCATATACAAACACATAGAAAAATGAGCAAAAGGTGTTAAACAAGCCTTGAAATTAAAAAAATGTTACAAGTTGATCAGTTGAGGTCAACACTTAGTTAAATGGTGATTAAGTTAAATAGAGTGTGAAATGCAATATTTAAAGTTTATTAAATTTTTATAAGATACAAAAAAGCTCGAACAAGACCCAACCCACAATATACACCCAAACCTCCATCCAATTCAACCATTTCCAAAGCAATTTTTTTTTGCAAAACCTATCACTCAGTTGTCGTTTATCTCTTCTCTCTCACCCTTTTCAAGTTGCTTCTTCTTCTTTCTTCTTCTTTCGATCATCGTTGTCTGCTTTCCATCATCGTTGTTGCTACTCATCATAGTTGTTATTATCACTCACCATCATTGTTGCTACTTTTCTCAGATAAAATTTTCTCTCTCTTGAACTTTTCAACAATATACTGTGAACAATTAGGGTTTCGATATTTTAAACTTAAAATGGTAATTCTGGCTAAAGAAGAAGAATATGAGTTTTGCATATTTTATTATTACATGCCTAATAATTTCTTTATTTAGTGTATTTGTTGTTTTTGTTGTGGTTATTGATGCAATTTACCAACTTATTTGGCTTTTAACATGAGCCATTGCTTCATTTTCAAACTAATTAGGAAGGTTTTATGCCTTTTTTATTTTTTTTTGTGCAGACATTTAACTTAAACTAAGCAAAGAAAAGAATTGAACTGAAAGTGATCTGCTGAAAGAAAAAAGAGGACATGCATGCCGCGTATGGGAACCTGCGTAGATAAAAATAGAAGATGAGCTGCATTGGACCTGCAAACCGCAGATTGGAGTCTGTAGAATGCAGGTGCTACCATAGCTAACATACAGAGAACACTGTCTAAGACTGCTGGAGGATCTGCAAGCCACAGATGGGCACCTGCGAAATGCAGGTTCCGCACAAGTGACTCAAATGTTGACAAGAGCAAAATTGTCCAGTTCTTGCACAAATATACCTGAAAATCTTCCAAGAGCAATTTTGAGAAGTTGTAAAAAAAGGAATTTGTAGATGTTTACCCAATTTTACATTCACACATTATGTCATATTGATTTTGTAGAGAGAAGTTCATAGAGATAGAAAGTAGAGTACAATTACTTCTTCTTCTTCTTCAATTTTCATTGGGTAAGAACTCCATTGTTACAGACCTTAAGCTTGAAATTAATAGTTAATATGATGAATGTTTGAGAAATTTCTTATGGGTATAATTTCTCTCTCTTTACTTATGAGTAGCTAAATTTCTCGCTAAGGGTGTATGTGCATGATGGGTGTTTAGATTTGATTGGAATTGATAAATTATTCTTAGATTTGAGTATTAAGTATGGATCTATTGTTTCCTCCAAGTTTTAATTCAATAATTGATAGTTGCAAACATTGATTCAACTTTCTTATATTGCTTTTGCTTGAAAGAGAGAAGTAAGGTTTCGATGAGGATTTAATAGTGAGAAATTGGATGTGTGATGCTTGGGCTTAAGCTAGAGATAGTCAAGACTCATATTCATACTCCATCAATTAAAGGGTTACGGCTAGAGATATCTTAACCCTTCCTCAAGCTTTGTTGATTGGCTTTGGGGTTTGAGAAAATCCAAGATAAACACATCTTTTTGGTTGAGACATACGGGATAGCCATAATCAATACTCTTCATGCTCTAATCACACCTAAGGCACTTCTATCAACCTCTATCAAGTCGATGCCCCATCAATTTCATACCCCAAGTCACTATCATTAATTCCAACAAGTATCTTGCCCATGCTTCATTTTATAATTTGAAATTAATACTTGCTTCCCCCCAATACATTATGTTGTCTAGACATGATGCTAGATAGTTTGAGTTAATTTACAACTTTTAGATCATTTCTCCTCAATCTATATGGGATTCAATCCCAACACTCACTAGAAATTTATTTTTTAATAGTGACTGCAACCACCTCCTTTAAACTGAGAGTTGTATTGAGCATTTATCAAAAAAATGGCGTCGTTGCCAGGAATTGAGTTGTGATTTCCATTTGTTATTTATTAATTCAAATTTATTTTGCGTCTTATGTTGTTTTTACTTTGTTCTGTATTTCTTTTGATTTCTTAGGAGTACAAAGATGAACCACGTTAGTGAGGCTGGTAGCATGGACGGGTTCATGGATGTAGAGGATGAACCCATGGCTCAAGATGTAGTTGGTGCCATTTGCCTACCACCAACGATAGGAAATGACGTATTTCATGTGACAAGCACCATGTTACACCTCTTGCAAATAAAAGGCTATTTTATGGACTAGCTAGTGAGGATGCTAATTGACATCTTCAAAACTTTATTGAAATTTGTCAACCATTCAACATATCTAACATCAACTAATAGTCAATCCGCTTGAGGTTATTCCCGTTCTCCTTGACGGGAGAGGCTACGACATGGTTGGAGGAGCTGTCTCCTGGGCCCATCACATCTTCGAATGAGTTGACTGAAGCATTCCTTGATAGATTCTTTCCACCCTCTCGAATACTTCAACTATGTGACGAGATCACGAACTTCCAGAAACTACCGGGAGAACCCATTCATGAGGTGTGGCTGAGGTTTAAAAGGAAAGTTGCCATTTTCCCAAATCACAGACTACCATATGGGGTACTTCTTTAAAGCTTTTATCGGTCCTTGATTCAGTCAACAAGTTTATGGCAAATAATTTGGCTGGTGGTTCAATCATGGACCAAACCTACGGACTTGCTAAGGCACTCTTGGATCGAATGACTAAAACCAATTAGGCATGGCATAGCAGAGAAACAGAGGTGTCCCCAAATGCATCTTCCAACCATATGACAGATGAAATGAGAAGAAGAGATGAAGCATTATCTAAAATGATGACCAAAATGAGTTGCTTGCAAAACATGTTATAGGGTCCGGAACCAAAAGTGTCAATGCTATTGGGGCCCAAGGATGCAACTTATTTGTAGAAGGATGTCTCTCAAAAAAGATATGATGAGGAATGTCAATTCACGATGGGCCAAATAATGGGTTCTAATCAAGGATACCAAGGTGCCAATCAAGGCCCTTGGTGTACTCCTAATGGGAACCCAAGGTGGAAGAGAGCGAGAAGACCAAGGTTGGAGAGAAAGGATAACCGATGGACAAACCATGAGCCTAAAAGAGAAGGGGATAGGTACAACCACCGAGTTCAAATCCATACATTCCTCCCCTTAAAGATGATGTAGAACCAGTGCAACCAAGTGTGAGTGATGTAGGGAATTCAAAAGATTGAAGAGATGCTGTCTAGAGTGTTGAAGAAAGTGGAGTCAACTGATAGCGGAGTGAAAGAATTAAAAGGGGAGGTGTCCAAACTTGCCCAAACGGTAAGCTCCCACTCAGATTCAATCAAACACTTAGAATCCCAAATGAATAATTTATCCACAGAAATGAATCCTAGAATTAAGGGCACTCTTTTGAGTGACACTATGCAGAATTCGAAGAAAGATGGACACTATATAGCAATAGTCACGAGGAGTGGGAAGATAGTTACAAATGTAGGTGATAAACCCAAGGTGGATGTTGGTTCAAAACCAATTGATAAATAATTGAATGATGGGGTGCCGAGTGCACCTATTATTTTTGATGATGACAAGTTGGTAGAGGAGGAAGAGGGTGATACTCCTCCTCAAGAAGTGAATGTTAATTAATCGGGTGAGGAGGTACCAAATGCTAAAGGCAAAGCGCTGAAAGTTCCACCTCCTTACCCTCAATAGATGATCAAGAAGAAAGAGGACAACCAAATTTAATATATTTATCAATATGTTCAGCATGTTGTCCGTAAATATTCTGTTGGTCGATGCTTTGCTCGAAATGCCCGGATATGCCAAGTTTATGAAGGAACTTTTGAAGAAGAAGAGAGTTGTTGACGTGGGAACATTGGAGGTGTCACATCATTGTAGTGCAGTTATGGCTAGCAACCTTGCTCCAAAGAAAGATGATCCCCGAGCGTTCACTATTCCTTGCACCATCGGGGTGTACTTTTTCAATAAGGCTCTATCCTGGGGGAGGCATCAAACTTGATGCCCCTTGTGATCTTTAAAAAGTTAGGATTGGGAAATCCCAAGCCTACCACTATGAGGTTGCTCATGGAAGATTGATGCGCTGTGAATTTACAGCACTTTCGACGCTTAAAACTTAGAAAATATGCATGGTCATGGGTGTTTTTATACAAATATGATGCGCTTTTACTTTATTTTCAGGGAAATTATGTATTGGAGTTGAAATGTGTAAAAGAAAAGAAAAGAGTGCTGAAAATGGTGAAATTGCAGACCTCAAATATGAGTCGTACCTTGAAAGTATGAGTCGTACGTCGCATCCGTGATAAAATTCAGAGGAACTGCATAAGGAACTAGCGATGTACGACTCTTGGTATGAGCCATACCATAGCAGTCATGGAAAATTACATAAATATTGCACTTGTCTGAGCTTATGGTACGAATGGAAGATATGAGTTGTGATGACCACATACGACTCACACCAAAGAGCCGTGGTGAACTTCAGAGAAAATATGATTGGAAGATCCTAGGGCACGAGGCAATCATGAGTCGTGATATCAAGGTACAAGTTGTACCACAACACTCGTAAAAATATTCAGAGGATGCCCAACTTCACAATATCAAACCACGATAGGCATTATACCACTCGAAAGAGCATTGTACAAGTCGTACCAACTTCCAAAACTTAACCAAATTCAAGACTGCTGAGCATTGTACGAGAGGAAGCTACGACTCATAGGTTCATGGTACGAGTCGTAGGATCAGGCGGCGACAGTTAAATTAGTTTTCCTGTTAATTTAGAAAAAAGTTCTAATTATTTGTATAAATACTTTTCTAATTCAAATCCTACTTCAACTAGGAAAAGGAGTTACAAATCCCAATTACACTCCATAAAAGGAACAAGGAAGCTATTATTATAAATACCTTTTATTTCTATGCAATAGAGTAGAAAAAAATTAGAGAAGAGGAGAGGACAAAATTGAGTTAGTATACACGTGAATAGTTATTTTTGTGAATTTTATCAAGTTTTGAGGAGTGATTCTTGGGATCAAATTCTTGATTTCTTATATTGTTCTTGAGGTTGTTTTTTGATAATCAAATTTGATTTCCTTCCAATTGTTGCTGTAAGTATTTAATTATGTGTTTGTCTATGAATGCGAATTACAATCTTACAACCATGAGAGGCTAAATCCACCACAACTAGTGGTTGTGGGAACCATGGCGGATTAACAAATTAGGGTTGCACAAAAGTGATTCAAAATCAATGCGAAAATCTTGTATTGTATTCTCTTCATGTTTAAACGTTTTTTAACAGTGTATAATGTTAGGACTTTTCCGAATTCTTTACTTGCTTGAACCTAGAGAAGTAGAGATTAGGAAAAGAGAATTACAACAAAGCCTTGATCTTTACGATCATTGTATTAGCTTGAGCTGTGGTTGCAGGATAGTTAAATTTGGAATATATTGATAACAATAGGTTAGTTTGAAATAGCTCATGAGACCTGACATGGTGTTTGAGTATAGTCATCCAATAGGGATGAACCAGTCGTTTGGATGAATCCTAGTTATCAGTTCTACAAGTAAGCATTGAGATTGATCACGTGTGTATACCCGAAATAATTATGAATCCATGGGGAAAACATACCCTAGTTGTTCTCAAATCTTGATTTAAATCAAGATTATAATTCTTGCTTTAACATTATTTTCTTGAAACCCCAATTTGGAGATAACTCACCAACAAGTTCACTTACTGGCATTAGTCTAGATCTTACCTTATTCCCAATGGGTTCGACCCCAACCTCTTAGTTGGATTCTTTATTAACAACGATCACTTCATACTTTGTCAGGAAGTGTGAGTTTTGAGCGTTATCAAAAAGTGGTGCCGTTGCCGGGGAGTACATCTAAGATTAGATTAATTGCTTGTATTCAACTTTTGGTTGTTGTTTCCTCTTTTACGTTTTTGTTTGTTTTGTTTTATCTCATCCAGGACACCTCTCAGCAAATCCATGCATTTAAGATAGTCGAGTATGAGTCCGAGTTCCTTGACGAAGTCTACGTAGTCAAGAGACTTACGTTGTGCCACGACGTTAAATCAGGGACTGCATGGGAGACAACCCATGGATGGTGAAGTCTGAGTAGCCACAGGTATGTTCCCTTCCCTCTGTTTTTACATTCTATGCTTCGAGGATGAAGCATGCTTTTTAAATAAAGGGGAGGGGGTGTACTTGTAATTTTTGGAAATTTTGATTCTTCCGAGGGTTTTTCTTACCATGTTTCTTTTCCCTTGGGCATGCTATCTAGTAGAACCAACATATTTAAGATTTTATTTTTTTTATTTTTGTTTAATTAGAAAGTAGCTTAGGAGTACTCAACCAATAATTTGCACTAGTTTTGGATTTGTAAAAAAAATTGATCCTGTTAATTTTTTTTTTGATTAGCCATGTACTTGTGATTGGAGGCATGATTTCTGTGGATCTTTTTATGCCATTTAGTATATTAGCATGTGTAGTTTTTGTTAATCCATGAATAAAACGGATAGGTAGAGTGAATGCAAATCATGTACCATGAGTGAGTAAGGTATGATACTTAGTTCAATATTGTGTAGAGGATCTTGAACTTGTATGGTTGGTCTTTGGGTAGGTTTTAGGATAGTTGGTTAGGAAAGGATCATAGGCCATTCTTGTTTAACCCATTTTTAGCTTAAATAACCCTACCAAAATAATATGATTTCCTTGATCCAAATTTTTGAGCCTTAAATAGACTATTTTTCTTTGATTAACCAATTAACCGCATCCATTTTTATAATGAACCTGTTTTGAACCTGGTCTCTCCTTGGACATTGTGAACCTCAACATAGGCAAAATGTCTAAGTTGAGGGTGGCTAGAGTAGGGGTGCATAAATAGTGGAAAGGTGAAAAAGGGAGAGAAAAGAAAAAAAAGATGAAAAATGAGATGTAGTGTAACAAAAGAAAAAGAAAAAAATTGAAAAAGAAATTGATGCATGAAAAGTTTGAAGAAACACACTACACTCATGCAAGTGCATAAAAAAGGTAAAAGGGAAGGAATAGTGGAAAAAAGAGTAAAAGAGTGAAAAAGTGAAAAATTGGAGCCAGGTGTATGTAGTGCGAAAGAGGGGTTTAGTCACTCAAAAGATTCAATCTCTATCATACCCAGCCCGAAAGCCTACACTACAAGCCAAAAGCAAGTCCCATAGTGATTCTAGTCTGACCATCTGACAAACCGAAGTAAAGAAAATAAGGGCATGCCTATGGTATCCAATACGCAGTATTTGGAACTTCTTTGTGAGGGAGAAAGTCTTACTTGTTCAGTACCATGTTTCATAGTTTCCTATATTTGTGAGTTGGGGACTTCATTTGTTGTGAGGGTACATGGTTTGTGTTTGATTAAGCCAATTGTCTGTGTGAAAAACACTAGTGATGACTTGACTATCTGCTAATAGCTAGGTGACATATCTTGATCCCTGTTTATCATAGTTTGTGGTTGCTTGATGTGCATATGATGATTTGATTTATGGGAAGAAGGGTCAAAAATTGTTTGAGTTTACGGTGCAAGTTTTGTTTGATTGTTAGCTGTAGTATCCTAGGTTTATTTTCTAGTTAAGCGTTGTATTTAGTTTTTATTTTCTTTGCCTGAGGACATGTAACACCCTTAAACTTTCCTAGACAAAACTCAAACCTTGCAAGAAAAACCTTGAAGAAACCAGAAATTTTTGCCTCTGAATGACCGAGACAACGAGTCGTCGTCAGCTCCGACGACCCGTCGTCTGGGTCGTGGTCAGCGCTGCCATGGTCCTTTGGGAACCAACAAGACATGAAATGACCCATTGTGAGAAACAACAAGTTGTCCTTTCACTCGTTGCATCCCCAACTCAGAACCCAGTGATCCCTTTCCAGCAACCCAAGAGTCAACCAACGAGTCGTAGTTTGATATAACGACTCATGGTGTGACTCGGTAGTTGCGGCTCTCAAGTATTTTTTTTCAACTCTTTCACTGACAATGAGTGGCAACAATGACCTGTTGTATCACACAACGAGTCATTGTGTCCACCTGTAGTGACAAGTCCAGGGATCCTCAAAATTTTTCCAGTGGAGACGACAACTCGATACAATGACCCATTAGGTCTACCAACGAGTCATTGTGTTGCTCGTTGTTGAGCTTCCTAGATTTTCTTTCCAGTGACAATGGGAAGAACCAACGACTCGTTGGTTCATCTAACGAGTCATGGTCCCCCTTTTTGCCTGTTCCAATAAGCCAAAAACCTAGGCCTAGGACCAACGACTAGTCCCAACGAGTCGTGGTCTCAACCAATGACTCATTGTGTGACCTGTTGGTCCCCTGTCGAGCAATTTTTTAGATTTTCTCCTAGAGTTATTTTAGTAATTGTCACGCCCCGCCTTGGGGGGTATGACTGGCACCTGGAGCCCTACTGGGACATGAACTGCTAGACTGCTGAGCCTAAGCACTTCTGGTGCCTGGCTGGCTCTAACTCTAGATTCAAGAAAACGATGGGCTATATAACGGCTGTAAATAATCCCTCCGGACGACTAGGCCTATAGCCACCTGTAAGCAAATAAAAGCTAACCAGAACAAAAGTAGTATGAAGGAACCTATGCGGGCCGACAAGGCCACCATGCTGTCTAGTTACCTCTGAATCAAGAAAACAGGTGCTAAACAGCTACGTGACCGATAAGGTCACCACTACCATCTGAACGAGGCCTCACACGGCCGTCATAAACAACTAAGACATACACACGGCCTCACACGACCGGTATAGCTAACCACAGGGAATATGCAATCTGCAAGCCTCTAAGAATACTGATAATATGGTCGGGACAGGGCCCCGGCCTAACCATACTGTACAACAAAAGAAAAAGGATAAACCTCTAGCTATCTAGCTCCGGATGACTGGAGCTGATGACTCTGTATGCTGGCTGGAATCACGAGGGGTC